>JAQIVE010005441.1:0-12889 GCA_034698285.1 Sminthurinus bimaculatus | reverse complement strand
GCAGCGAGCATTGGCCACAAATGTGGGCGAATCGCCCTCATTCATGACGTTTAGATTTGAGAGCATGAGATAGTCAACGAGGCTCTCGCCCCGACTGTTAATGTCGGTGCTGCCCCATAGCTCGTGGTGTGCATTGGCATCCGCACCCACAACCAAGGGAAGCCCCTCCAAGAGACAGTAGTATGCAAGCTCCCTCATGAGTTTTGGGGGAGGACCCTCCTCCGAGTCACCAGGCATGTAACATGAGACAAAGACAAATTTTGTACTGTCGCCCCAAGCGGTAATTACGGCGACTTGGTCCCTGTCTGAGAACTGTGACAGCATTTCTGCATGCACATTCCCAGACATCCAGACACAAGCACGAGCTGGTTGGCCATCATTGTGACCACTGGCCACAAATAGTTGATTAGAAGTATGAGCATCAAGGCCTCTCACACCATTCTTGTAGTAGTATGGCTCTTGGATGAGTGCTATAAAGGAGTGTGCTTTCCTGCTGTTGTTGTTGTTTGGTGTGTGTCTGATCACTCTATCTCGCAGGCTACATAGAGAAGTAGTTGCAGACTTCGAGTGGTGCAGGTTAATTTGGACCAGGTCAGCATGAGATAGAGAATTGATGTCACCTATTGACGGCCCATAATTTTTGTATAACTGTGAGATGACAACAGCGTCTATATATTAAGTATTATCTACTGAGGATGGGAAAACAAGTTAATAAAGGGAATCCATTAAAAATATAAACATATCGTAAAGTATCGTCTAGCCATATGTGATTGGCCAGATTTTAAGCAGATAAGGCAAAAAACAGATGAATGAAAATTTGGGTGAGCGTGTGACACAAGTCAACTGTCTTAAGAGAATAGTCCAGTCCAGATATTGTATATTATTGTACTTACATCTATTACTTATCTGTATAAAATGCAAATATTTGAGTTCAGTTCAGTTTACAATACAGCACGAGAATAAAGAACAGATAATGGCCTTTCTTTAAGACAAGCTGTATGATCAACATTGAACACTGAGCTAAAGAATTCGTATTTGGAATTTGGTATTAGGATACGGATCAATCGGAGGATTTCGTTGTTTTTGCCTTGTATAAATATTTTAGTACTACCATTAACACATCTTAATGGTATAAATAAGAGTTGAAACTTTGGTGGAATTTTACATGGATTGTGATTGGGCGATACGACCCTAGCTATAGGGTCCACAGTCCGATGACACTTGACCACTGTCATGAAATCTGACTACTACTAATACTGAGAATATTGCATTATCAAAAACAGTGTGAATATGTTCAAGGAAAAAATCAAGACCTGTCATTGAATTGTCCATGCCTATGCAGCGTAATAAACTGCATAAAACTGAAAGAAACAATGACAATTTATTCATCCTCTCACGATCGCAGATTATTCACTGTTATAATAAGTCACAGAAGGAAATCAATACTCTGAACTTCAGAGTCTGAAGTAATGTAAAACATACTGGGAATAGGTACGAGTATACATAATAGTATCTATATGAGAGAGGTGCAGAATTAGAACATTTATTATAGACGTGCCTGAATGTCTGCCTTTCCCCCATTAAAAGGAGCTATTGAATTCATTATTTAATTCATGAAGAGCCGTGTCGTCTATCGATTCGGATTTAAGTTACCTATTTATTTTCCATCTATAATAATTTTTTTTACAGCTATATAAAATACCAAGTACGCTGCTGTACATCTACATAAGGTATACATAATATATTATTGCACTTAGAAAGATGTAGGAAAGATGTATTATAACTTATGTAAAACATTTGCATATATTATGGTAGATCGGTCCAGATCTAAATGATTTAAAGGATCCTCTTCCTTTTCTCTTGTATCAAATATCAAATTGCATTGAATCAAATGCTCCATAATATACCTAATATACTTTCTGTCGTATATAAAGTTTAATGGAGAATATCAATTACTAAGTGTGTTCTATACACGCACTAATGGATAATGCAATATACACGCAGGTTTTTTACAGAGAGAAATGGAAAATTTTAACTTTTTCCAGTTTTATACAGACTCGTGTTTGAACAATTGCATATAAAAATGAAAATTTTTATAATATATTCAGGCACTATTAAAAAACTGGAAAAAGATCTGAACAAATGGAGCACAATCGTTTTTCGACATAGAGTTGGCATTTTCACTGTCACCTGAGGCATTTTGACCTTTTTTAAAACTTGCTACCTCACTGAAAGCTAAAGCTTTTAGCCTAAAAGCTTTTACTTTTCACTTTCAGGTAAATTGTTAAATTGTCAAGTGCTGGGCTGTGAGAAGTAAGATTCAAAAATAGCTTACCTAATCTTGAGCTAATTGATTAGTTAAATTGAAGTTTAAATGACTTATTTTAACTTAATCAATAACATCGACATACATCGATAACACCCAGTTTAGAAATAGTAGATCGTAGATCGTAGCACATCTTCGGCATCGGTAAGCTCAAATTCATTAAAATGTGTTTCTGTTAAGCAATTTGTTCCAAAGACATGATTAAATATTCTTGTCTAATTTTTGAAAAGTGATCGCTCAGAATGAGCAAATATTATATAATATATTGTAGGCGAAATAAAAACCAATAATAACACTAGGTACATATGTATACTGTATACTTTTACTACTTACTTCTCATTGCCATACAATAATAATATTATTTATTTATTTGTATGTTTCTATTACTCGCTGCTCTTCTCTCTTTTTTGTAGTGAAAACTTCGATCAGTAAATACTTATGTCAAACGTCACGTACTCGCATTAAAGTCCAATATTTTTAGGTGTTCTACTTCTTTACCACATGTACTAGAAAAGTTGCCAAAGATTTTCTTCAACATGTGTAATCCAGAACTTTTCATCCTGTAGTGTAATATAGTGGCATATTGTTATTATGTACATATTTATTGTTAATGGTTGCTTACTTACTTATGCAAAGTCGAGAGTTGTTTGTATTTTTTGAACTTATAATATAATACTGACATTGAATTCTCAAATGAACCAGAGTAGCAAAATATAAAGAAGTTGACGTTTCAAATGCACCACATATAAGTTTTATTGTTATGTCATTGTTATGTATTATCCATTATTCGAAATTCGAAAAACAATACGTTCAAAATTTAACTATATATACTTATTAACGTAGTCTAGCACTATTTACCAGTATAGCATGTAATATAATAAATGATCATTGCTATGAAAGGCATAGCGTATAGCTATTGTATATCGAGATAAAAGGAATCGGCAGTTTAACCATGTATAGCAAGTAAATTATGTCGATGTAGTTAAATTCGGGAGCATACAGAGCATTTGAAAAAAATTTGGATTCTTATAATTTCAATAATGTTAACGATCTGTAAATCTTTGTAGTGAGCTGAGAGCTGAGCTGACGACCTTTTGATCTCATACATCAAGAGTGTACATTAAAAGTAGTGAGCGACATCATGTTTCAAACATAAATTTTCCCATTCAATTCTTTCAAACATCAAACTAGAAATGTCATGCTGGGGACATTCATAAATACATAATATTATGTATTACGTGCATATATCAACAAATATCTTTTAAAGGGGGATCTTTACAAGTCAAAAGTTGTCTATGATGCAAAATTTCCTTATAAATACCAAGAACTATAATATAGTATTATTTAACCATTTGTGCATAATATGCATACCTATTTACTTACGCATTTATTTTAGAATTTTATAAGCATTTACTATATGTAATTGTTGCAACTTGTTGTAGATTTTAGACGTTGTTCGATGTTATTCTGCTAATATGAGCAACTACATACAGCATGTACATAGGCTTTTTTCAGTGTTCATTTATTTTTTGTTGAGAAATTTCTATACTATCTTCAAACTTTCACTCTCATTAATTCGACACTTTTATTATACAAAACTTATGATAAAAGTTTAACATTTAAGTATAAGAAGAAACGATGCTGCGAAACGAGATAAATGAATCTTTTGTCTAAAAATGGTTTTCTCTTTCTTTTGTTTTTCTTTATAGGAGTGTGTCGTCGAGGAATATGAACAAAACCCAGAAAGAGGGAGAGAATCAACTATTATCATTACTATAGGTCGAATCGAAATATTTTTGAAACTATCACTGTGGTGGAACCGAAGAAGAAACCGTCTTCCAGAGAATATATTTTTATGACAAGCAACGATTGTGACAGAATATCTAGATTTATATAAGAGAATATAATAAATATATACAAGATATATTATGCTTCTGATGATGATGAAGAGACCATAAAAGGAGGACGAGGAGGACAAGAAGCTACAACGATTACCTGGACTACATTATAAAAATAAACTATTTTAACTTCTATTACCTCTTGACATCAAATAATTTTTTACTAATAGTGTACCATTCACTCATCTCTCTGCCCTTGATATAAACTTTTTTGACCATAATATACATAATTGGATGAGAACGACGAGAAGAACAAGGTTTTTGACAATATGGGGACATCGGAGGAAATGACAACGGCGGCGTCAACGACGACGGCCATCCCGACGTACGCATGTTATGGAGAGGAAGCTAATTGTGATGTCATCTTTCTTGCTGGACGAGAAGATGACGATGTTTGGAGACTTCCAGCCCACAAATTTGTATTAACTCGAGGTAAAACTACAAACTATGAGTCTTTAATATATTTAATATATTTATTTTGCTTAATTAATTTTTTGCTTAACTTTCAAATAGATTATACTTATCATTTATCAGCTTCACTTTTTTTTTGCTTTATATTACATTATGTGCACAAACATATGTAGCAAATTAGTAATGACTTACCATTACTCCTTTTGACAGTTAATCCAGTTTTTCGAGCTATGATGCTTCATGACGGTGAATTTCAACGAGGGGACGTCCTGGTTCCGCATACAATTAGAGTAACAGACGTGGATTGCAGAGCTCTGGATAACCTTCTAAGGTAACTAATAAGTAAAACCCTCATTTCAAAAAATAATAACTGGAATTATTTTTATGCGAGTTGAAGTTCACAGCGATTGCCACTTTTTATTGTAGTTGCGAGACGTTAAAAGTCAAGATGGTGCGATATACATATGGAATCAAAATGAAAATAACTTGTAGTAATATGAATCTTTTTTCTATAGATTTCTGTACAACGAGCCTGTAAGTGTTCAATCCGTGGAGACAGCACTGTACACTTTATATGCAGCAGATAAATATATTTGCCCTGGACTCACTCGACTATGTGTTAGTTATTTGATTGACAATCTGAATCTCACAAATGCACTTTCAATCTTAAAGTACATACGAGTCTTTTCCGAGGACTTTCATCAAAATCTTCAGGTTAGTATTTATAGGAATCATAATACTATAATATATTTATGGTAAACTGTATAATACATTACAACAATACTTGAGACCAGTTTTCCTTGTTTTGCTTCTGAATTTCTCCGAATCTCCGTGGTTACTGCAGAATCTCTTTACATTCCGATTCATCCATAGAATTTTCAGTAACTACAGAAATATGAAGATTAACAAAAAAGTAAAAGACTTTAAGTAAAAAAAGATTATATTTTGTATGTTTAATATTTTATCCATAGAATATGACCAAGGAACAAAAAATTACTGGACTTGATCAAGATTTTGAAGGCTTGGACAATCAAAGTAACGTTTTAACCGAAAATACTACAAATTCAACACCAGTGCCGGTTGTTAGTAAAAAGTCAAAGAAAACCCCAAAGAAAAGTAGTGTTGTGAATCTGGGAGGAGGAGATCCAAAAATTGAAGTTGTTACTGAAGCATTTCCCAGAAATATCGAAGCTATTGATATTGACTGTGCAAGTCTTTTACAAAAGTGCTTATTATACGTGGACTCAGTGGCTGAGGATATTCTAGCATCCGAGGAATTTGAAGACTTGGATATTTCGGCCATTCAACTAATTTTAGGACGAGATACTTTGAATGTCAGCAATGAAAATATCGTTTTTTCTGCAGTTATGAGGTACATACGATAATATGTATTTAAACCCTTTTTGTATCTTTACGTAAACTATCTTTACTTTTTTTGAAACTTGCAAGATTTTACCACTTGATATATTTTAATTAAAAATCTGAATAATATATGAAAGCTATGAGTTGTAAAGAAATAATTGTAACTTTTATATTTTCAAAAAACTAGATGGGCTGATAAAGAATGTAAAAGAAAGCAAAAGCCTTTGACGTCAGCGAGTAAGCGCGAAGTCCTTTCAGATGCCATTTTCCTCCCGAGGTACTTAATAATGAAACGCTCCGATTTTCTCGGAGGCCCAGCACAATCGGGCTTATTCAATAGAGAGGAGCTTCATGCTTTAATGCAGATTCAAGAGGAAAATGAAATTTCCCTGTCCATGTCGACTTCCAACAACAACAATAATAGTGGCAGCAGTAATAGTAATGGGAACAGTAATACTAGTCGTACTGATGAAGCTGATAGAATTAAAAATATTGTCAACTCGGCAATTCCTCATGCTCCAGTTTCTTTACAGCCTCACATTTACTCTCTCCTGTGTAAAAGAAAACCTGTCTCAAGATCAAGTCTCAACTCTTCAAGACCACTAAAGAAGAATAAAAATGTTCCATTCATGAAACGATTATTGTGTTTTAAAAACTGTTGTAATGCTTTAAGGAGTCCTCCAAATTCTAATCAGTCCAGTCCAGTTCGCACTTTTAGTGGTAATGAAAATAACTTCTTTAGTAATACTAATGCCGGGCAGCGTCGTCGTTCGTCGGGCAACATGGAAAACCTTAATCAACAACGTCCCCCTTTGCCTTGTGGAAATCAATCAAATCCATCAGCGTTCAATTCCGCATTAAATGGGGTCATAATTTGTTGGGCCTTTTTCTTTGATTGAGCGTTTAACCTTTTCGGCCGTTTGTTTCCTTGGTTTTTGAGGTACAACAAGTCACCATAATTATAGTCATTAGTGTAAAGTCAGTATGATGTAAGTAAGAATAGAGTAACTGTACACGAATGAATTACAAATTTTAAAAGTCTTTACTATGCCATAATTTTAAAATGCAATGTATTATTTAAATGATCAATTTAAAAAAGATCAAATATTCGTCAATATTATGTGTTCGAACTTGAGATGCAGTTTTTTAGCTTGAGAGAATCTCACAACCAGTGTTGTTTTTTTCTAAAACATGGAATAATAAGTTACTCTTCAGTATGTACGGTAGACAGTTATATTGGGTTATTGTTTTGAAAGTAAAAAGCAGTTGGCTCAATACATGTGTGAAAATTATACATGTCTATTTTAATTTTGAGAGCTTATATATAAAAATGAATTTTGCGAGGCAGATGAATTTTAGGACATTTTCGTTTTCGTATTTAGTAGATTCTTCAGTCTATATACAAAGTTGTTTGAGCAGTTACTTTGTAGGTTTTAAATGAATTTTTTGCAATTTAAACGGTGTCAAATGGGCAATGCTGTATAATTTAGTACGGTGATATTTAGTTTTATTTCATAACTTTGATTCAATACGTATTTAAAGTGTCTCAGAACAATCCATGTTCTATGCATATATTATAATCTTTAATATATCACCGTATAATTTGATAGTGTATTGGTTATTAATTACTTATATCTATGTACACTGAAAGACTGATTTCAAAAATTTGGCCCATTTTTTTTTCTTTTCTTACTAATTTTTCTTTCCATATCTTCTTGAATTTTTATTCCCTTCGTTTCAGACTCAGAATTTGATAGGTTTTTTAGACTTTCCTAATTAACTAGCCTTGACATTTTTTTCGCATAATTTGATTTTGAGTACCAAAACTAGCCTGACCATTAGGCATTAGGCATGATGAAAAGATAGCTAAGGTTTTCTTTTAGTTTTAGCATTTCGCAATGAACAATGAATTTGATTTACGTAAATATTCTAGTACGTGTATATATTTAACTGAGTAATAGTGATTGAATACTTTATCTATATGTAGGTACTGCAAATACATATTGTATTGAAAAGGTTAATATTTTTTGTAGTTATTCGATCTTATTTACATATACACGAGAGAGATGTATTCTTATTTTACGGGGTAACTGATGATGTATTTACGATGTACATTGTACATGATGATGTAAAATCTTGCTAGTACTTATAAACTTATTTTCTTAAAATAATAGTTTATATACATTATGACATTATGCAGAGTTACGCCACGATATCAAGTAATATATTGTTAAAGCCATGACGCATTTTATTTATTTGTAATTTGTATTCTGTCAAAACAGTCGTGTTAGTTTAGCATCATTTTTGATTTAAAGTATTGATTCTAGTTACTTGTAATTTTTCCCCCTTTTGATTGTGAATGAATATTATTTAAAGTTGTGAGTCTTTTGTGGGAGAGAATGTGAAGACGTATGCAATTAAAATTTATTTATTTATTTTAATATTGTAGAGGGATATACATAATATTATATACGATATCATTTGGTAGAGTTTGCAATTACACTACAACATAATATTATGAACTGTGACGAATTTCGTTTTGTAAAATAATTGAGAAAATAGCGGAATCTTTATTTATACACGTATACGTACTATTGTCACTTTGTGTTTATTTAAGTACAATAATTTGCCGATTATTTTGACAAGCAAATCATACCATTTGTATTAGAATTTACCTTAATCATTTACGATCTCTATCTCTCTCTCTTTCTTTATTTCTTTCTCACCTAAATAGTTTTCGAACGTATCGAATTATATTTACATATACTTATGTGCTTTTACTAGTATTATTTTCAGTACTTTTCTTAAAACATGTACATTATACATACACAATTGTCAATTATTTCAGTCATTTATTTGCATTTATCCCATTATTTTTATAGTATTCTTAGTATTATTTATATTAATTTTGAGTTTTATGCAATATGATTAAATGATATAAATGATGTAAACCGTGTATATGAGTTGTCACTTATGTATTTTAGTATTTATTTATTTATTTACGTTCATTTCATTGGTGTCTAGTGCTCATGCTTTTTTATCGTTTACCTTTGTTCGCTATAGTTTATTATTTATAAATATATTGGGCGTACCTTCAAAAAAAAGTACGTGTAATATATTTCTCCCGAGTTTTCAGAATCCTTTTCAGTTTTACAATATTTGGCGTTATTACTATCAGGGTTATAGCAGGTGATAATACAACATATAAAAACAACAACAGTTACCTTATTTCAGGTTAGTGAAACCTTACAGCCTAGATAAAAAAATGCAATGTGAGTGTAAAAGTGAAAGCAATGCAATGAGAGTCGTTTATTTTTTTGCACAACTGAAATAAGCCAGTGTTTTTCAACCTTGTTGCCCGTCTGCTTTCTGCAAATGCGATACATATACATATATATGACTCAAAAAATCACAAATACAAAAATTGCTTTGACATAATAATATAGCCGTGGTAGATAACATTTAAGCGCAGAATGAAATTATATACATATTATTGGGAATCGGTATCTATTTATTAGCATGTAAGGCTAACTGAATTAACTACCTATATAGAGTGTAAATTTTAAAAGAAAGAATGCGGATATTATGTTACAAGCCAATATTGATGTTGCTATTTAAAAAAAGATCGTAGTCATAACTACTGTATCTACTAATCTATAGAAATAGGAATATTATTATTCTCATTACATGTCATGATTAATTATTATACTAACGGATTTCACACACATACTATATACCTAGTAGTGATGAAACAATAATAATAATGCGCTAATATTGTACCTACAGAGCTGTAAAAGTATATTTAGGTATATTGAACCAATATACATAAAATACATATATCTATATATACAAAACAAATTATTATAGTATGTGTGTATTACAAAAACTAAGACAGACAAAATATGTTCTTACAAATAATAATACTGGAATATTACTAACTATTTGCTAACACAAAAAAGTTTTGACTATAAAAAATTGTATGATTGATTCATAACAATTGTATTGTAACTTGTACTTGAAGATTGCATAACATTATATTATATAAATTATATATATTAAACAAAAACATATATCCACAAACAAATCGAAAGAAAAATTATTATATCAAATAACAAAATGAAAATATTTATCTATACTATATGTTGTTATTATGACGTTCTGAAGATTCCTGGTTGTTTCTTCAGTATCATCATAAAGAGAATTTTATGATAAACTAACCAAAATTCCAATGGAACGATTCATGTGCAGTGCATATGTATATATATAATATATAAATACTAAAATTACTAACTAATGAGGATGGTTGAAAACTGAAAACAAAGATATAATTGTAATGCAAACATTATTGTTTACAAACTGACACTCATTCATATAATTCATACGTACTAAAACATAAACTTACATACATACATAAGTGTGTAGTGTGTGTTATAGTATGCTGAGTCTTATGAAACTTTCGCAAAGAATTGCTGTTATTTGTGTGTATCGATTCTTTCGAAATTGGCCTTAGTTTTTGGAAACTTTTAATTCTGGGACAGTTTCTGATCTTCAAATTCATTTGGAAGGTATTTGCAAACACTGAAAAGTTCGCGTGTACTGAAAGTTCCAAAGGCTAAGGATGATTTTAAAAGACTCAAACGCAAGAAACTACAAAACAAAACGCTGTGTTGACATGGCTTGGTTTTTGTCTATCATTTCCATTCATGCATATTAGTTTGAATTGACGTCTAGAGATTATAAACTAATACTAATAAATACTAATAATAGCATGCGCAATCCGGTAGATCTGATAAGAAAGCTATTTTACACTCGTCCTCTGGGGATTTATAGGTGTCTTGTCCACGAATGTCATAATTTTCATCAATGCTGTAAGCTCAAAATTTTCAGGGCGTCCCTTAGAAAAAAATCCTGTCAAAATATCTCATGAAATTTTGACATGTTTTTGGTCGAAAATCTTATCAGTTTTGATCAAACTTTTATGTATTAAGAACATTTCATCAAATGATGTCAATCTTGTCAAATCTCATCAAATTTTCATGAGATTTGGTAAGTTTTTTTTCTAAGGGATGATCATTTTTTCGTGTTTTCTCCTTCTGCACACCTCCAAGTCTCCGTGGTTACTGCAGAATTTTTACACGTACTTATATTGTGCATAAAATCTGCAGTAACTAAGGAAATTCGGGAAAATGCACAGGTGGTAAGTATTCTCTGATATTAATCGGAAAGCGTTGTTACCTCAAAATCTTTTGTATGTTTTACTCCAATAAATTGCCGACACTATGAATTTATTTGATGAAGAATTTACGTACCTCCAATTCTCGGTAGTTTTGATATTCTCGGAGAACGTGTAAAATAGTTTCCTGGTGAGAAAGAAAATCAAGTCCAATTTATTGAATTTTGGATTGCTTTTCTTTGCAACTCTAACTCAAATCTATCGGGGAGCAAATGGAAAGTTAGATGCTAGATGCATAGGATAAAAATAAAAATATTTATACGATACTTATACTACAATCCTCTAAGGACTAAAATATATACACACACAACAAGTATCAAAACTTTCAGTGTCACTGTATTGTTTTTAAAAGTCTTGGGGCTGATCGAGAAGGTGCTGAAATCATTCTATTAGTTAAAAAGTCGATAAAACTAATGATGATTTTAATTAGGTCGAACCGAATTCCTATTTTTGGGAGATTCGGCGGTTACAATTAACAATTGACTAGAAGTAGAAGGTGTAGTATAGTATCTATATAATATATTTAACAAAATTAGCAATAATTCGTAAACAAAGTTTTCAAAGTTCTTGATGTTAGCAATCTTGTAAGTACACATTCTCGTTTTTTTCGTAAACATTATGGTATACTTCGTACTTAATTGGAACTATATTGAATTAATTATTGGGATTTTCGTTAAAACTTTATGTGTGGTTCTGTTAATGCAATATCAATGTCAGGTGTAGTTTTTAGCGAGATCCCTGTCGTAATATCTATCTATGTTGTAGGAAGAACAGAAAAATGTGTAGGCGCAGTAGGCAAGTTCATACTTGTAGCGAAATTTTAGAGTCTATAAAATATTTAACTCCTCTTTATCTAATTTTGCTTGAGTCGTAGTGTTGATAATATTATACTTAATACTAAATGCATAATACCTAATATTTAATCTAATACAGTAGAAAGTAGCAATATTATATTATGGTTTATATATGTGTAATCGCAAAAAAATAGTAAGGATTTTGAAAAGCCAGTAGACAGTGCTTGTCACTGATAACTGGAAACGAAGGAAAACTCGGAAAAGGTGATAAAATGGTAAGCGATATAAAAAGTGATGAAGATTTTTCATGGATGAATTCATCAGAATGATATATCTTATAAAATAGGTATATTATTGCATAATAAATGATAATACCATAAATACAATTGATACAAATAATATAATACATATATATTATTAGCTTTAAAATTCCTTGCTGTGTAGTATAACGTGTAAACAGTCAACTATATGTAAAATGTAAGCCGATACTAATATATATTTATATAAGGAAGGACTATAAACTAAAGTGGAAGCGATAATTTTAAGACATTTTGGAAACGTAACAGTGCACAACATTATACATGCTCTTAATTTTCGTTACCATGGGTTTACAATCGCCTAAGAGGTGTCCTTCCAATTTCCAATTCTTTATCTTGCTGTTATGTGAAAGGTAGTCTGTGTACTAAACTTCAATACGATAATGGTAATGTGTATCATGTATGATTTTTTAGTATAATTTATCATTTATCAATATTTTGTTGTAGCTATACATAAAATCACACTATGTTATACACATTCAGAAAATCTATACACAATTATGATGCACTTTGTGTCGCTTGACAAAAATGAAAACAGGTAAAGTACG
>JAQIVE010005440.1:0-12889 GCA_034698285.1 Sminthurinus bimaculatus | reverse complement strand
TTTGTTAGACAGATACATACTAAATTCAGAAACTCTCTCCAACTATTCATTTAGGCAGATACATACGAAAGAGACGAGCGTCTCCTTATGAGATTTTGAATGGAAGATACATACGAAAGAGACGTCCGTCTCCTTATGCGAATTTCAACTGAAGATACATACTAAAGAGATGAACGTCTCCTTGTATGTATCTGTCTTTACTTGGGAGAAATATTATGGGACAGAATGTACTTTTCTCTGGTTATGATATAAAATCTGCGGACACAATCTCTCGTCTCTGGCTGTGTAGTACTTACACAAACCCAGGAGTACATAACAAAATTATATGCTATGATGAACGATTGACTTGTAGAGAGAAAGAATACAGAGTTACGGGCCGAACATATTATAATTATAATTATCTTATCTCTTATCGTAAAATAAAACTTTTAACTATTTTTTGAAATTCGTCTCTCTACATTCTCCCAAATTCCCTTTTTCGTCTCCTAACTAGGTTATGACGTTACGTAAGATTTTGCATACACGTGTAAATCTACTTTGTTTCGTAAGTTTAAAAGTAATTGTAAGCACTTTTCACACTTACTTGTTGACATTTTTTACACTGCAAATCTTGAAGAACATAAGCCATGAGCTTTCGATTCACAATTTCAACGAGACTACGTTCAATTTCAGCAGTATCGTAATTAGTTTTACATGTAGGACACATCCATGACGGTCTGAAAATAATTTCAAATTGTAATTAAATCGACAATGCACATTAAATCGCATACAATACTTTGTTCTGTATTACTATAATATGTAAACAGTAAATAACTCAACTTTTAATAAGTTGAGTTCTGTTATAGGGATTTAAATGAAAAAAGTAACTTACAACCCCCTCGAGATGTCAATGTTTGGATCTTTACACAAGTCAATATCTCTGCATTCATTACACACTTTACAAATCACTTCAGGTAATATTATTGAAATTGCAGGGTCCTTCCATTGTGCCTCTTCACTGAATTCTCCTACACCAATTAATTTGAGCATATTCCGCCTTAGTTTATATGCTTCGTCTTCAATATTACTATCAAGTGAAAGGACCTAAAACATAAAACCATGATTTTTTAAAAAAAATGAAGCTTCAAATTTTTGGGAAAAGTCATCATTCAAAATAATGCTGTGTGTAATGAAGTTTTAATCTTAGATCAACTTACTTTGTGCACAGCTTTAACGAATTCCAAAGCTGGTTTATGCTTATTCAGTGACAAGAAGGAATATGTAGGTATCCCATCATTCTTCAGCTTCACATAACTCGGATATTTCTTGTCAATACTTTGTACAATCCTACAATAAAAAAAGTATGTATCATGTTGAAGTTGTAGTATTGGAAGTAGATTTTGATTGAAATTGAAGATATTAACATATGTCGCAAAAGATTATGTGTACGGATGGACTTACGCAAATAAACTTTGAGTCAAATCTCCTTTCACTAGATTCTTGGCAAACATGGCTGTATTTAATTGTATTGGATTATTGTGCTGCCGACGCGGTGTTTGAGACCCTCTTCTTCTCCGTACTGGGGTATTTCCTGGAGTAAATCCATCCATTTCAGCAGACAAATGCTTGTGAATAGCTAGTATGTAACTGGCTACAACAGTTTTAAAATTCATTCTGCAGTTGGCTACATCAGGTAGATAGTTCACTAATGCCCAATTCATCTCGATCTCGGGCTAAAATTGAATATTTCCATATTTACTTTTACTTGTTACATGATATGATTTTTTAATTCAACATCCTTTTTATAATATTAGATCTGTATATATGAAAGCAAACATCAACAAAATTAAAACGCTTACCTCATCTTCATCATCACTTAGATTTAATTCCTCCAAATCACTGTCTTCTTCTTCACTTTCCTCGTCGTCTTCCTCTTCATTCTCGTCGTCGTCCTCTTCCTTATTCTTGTTTCGTCGACTACGAATTTTGGATTTTGATTTATTTTTACCATTGGTTTGTGGCGTTTCTTGAGTTATAGCAGAGACATTATTTACTTTGCCTTTGATCCCAGCAAAATTAGCCTATTAGCACAAACCAAAATTTGTAAGAGTTACAAAAACACGTTCATAATTTATTTCATGCATTATTTTTCTGCGCGAGCACGCGAGCGCTTTTGCGGGCCAAAAGCCCGCACAGAACAAAATGGCCGCCGTAGGGCTCTTTTCTTAGAAACTTGAAATTTCTAAGAAAAATGCCCACTTTAAGGGCCCTTTGCTGGGAAATTTCTATGAAAAATGGCGAAAAAATTTCTGCTATTGCGGGCCTTAAAGAAAACAGATGATGCATGATTTATTTTATAGCAACTTCCTGAAGAATTAAAAAATTGTTAAATGTGTAGAATATGAAAAAAAAATTCCACTCACCGAGTCCAACCACATCAAATATTCCCAACAGTGCTTCATTTTGATATCAATAATATGAAAGAGTTCTTTATTTTTTATTGACGTGGTAATGTAGTCAATATAACCCAGAGCATCAGGGACTCTATGTTTCTTTGTACAGAGAACTATTTTACTAAAATCCGCATATATAACGTTAGCTCCCAATCGTATAAACTCTGCCACCAACTAGTTTTAATAAAATAGAAGTATTCATTATTTCATTATACATCATTATAGCAAGGATACACTACTTATGTATCGGGGCATAATATCATAGAATGCCCATAGAAAAACATGACAATATTTTTTTATAATACAATAGTTTAGTACAGTCAACAAAAAAGGTAATCATATCAATTTTTCGCACCTGAATGAATAATTTCTTCATTAAATTATTTAACGACTTCCTCAGAGCAGGATCATAAAGTAGAACGTGGGGTGATCTTAGCCATCTAAAAAGTAAATCAATGTCACTGGTAAGTTGGTTTTCAACTAGTTGTGAAACTACACAGCAGCACGAACACATAGATACTCCAGCATTATTGTATCCAGTATATCCTCAAACCGTAAATTGAAATAAAGTAAATGAGTCCTCGTTTATTTTGTGCGTACCTGTAAAAGCTCATCAACTGATAATCAGCCAGTTGGTTACGATGAACAGCTACATCCTTGATCCATGAATTTACCATCGACCTAAGAATTCTAAAAGCACTGCTGCATAGAGCTGTTTCGTCGTAACTGGATAGAGATGGTCCAGGAGCATTTCCCATCATTTCCTCCAATGATGCTGTTGGCATATTATCAAAGGCAACCGTAGCACAAGTCCCTTCGATATCGTTAACATGATGCGCTTGAAGCAAAGTATTAACAGCAAGGCCATCCAAATCTAACTCTGCACAAACAGTCTGATAACAACCGGAATGATTTATAACGATACTATTATGCTCTTCGAATTCCGTGAGTAATCTGTTTAAATTAAAGAAAAAAGGCAACAAATTCAAATTTTTAAAACATCCAGTAATTAGAAATACGAATAAAAATGTCATCCAATCAAAATTTTTCTAAATGTGTACCTGTTATCATCTGCTTCCTTCCCGCCCAAATCTGGCTTTTCAGTCAATGAGCACCACAAGACAAAATTGTTCTTCACCAAGGCCCTTGCATAGAATAAATCACACCCGAAAAGAGTTGCATCGACAGGTAAATTTCCCAGAGGAGTTTGGAAATATCTACTATGACTGATAGAACTCGCAATCGTATATTTTAAACGCAGGAAGTGAGTAAAGATCATTCTACACCCCTGTCTTTGCCAGTCCAGCTTGCTAAAAATTGTATCCACATCTTGTATATGAATAGGGACCATTGGGAAATCGCCCATTATAGGAACAGCACTGACCCAGGCAGGAAACGCTAACATAGCAAAGTTATAATAAAAACAATGAAGTTATTGCTGAACACAAATGTAAGCGGGAGAAAGTTTATGGAATTTCGTGAGCTTTCTCTCGCTAGTTTGTCGCTCGATCTTTCTCGCCTATTACATTTTGTTGCTTATTTTCCATTTCCATAAACCATTACTGTATATTTTAACAAAAATATAAAATGTACATATATATTTTTAAATTAAATCTTGAACACTATGATTATAAGAATTCTACTTACGAATTTGAGACTGAACTGCTATAAAACATGGGCCATGTTTTCCATCTTTGTAAGTTTGGAGAAGTCTTTGAACATAACGATATATTTGCTTTTCATCTGTTTCAATTCTAACGTCAAAAGTGTAGTTGGCATCAGGAAGGTCACTCTCTTTTCCACCGTCTTTTAATCTAATTTATTAAAAAAGAAATATTGCATTGTACATAATATGTTATACATGCAATGTTTATTTAAACTTTAAACCCTTGTTCTAAAATTCAAAAAAATAAAAATAACACAAGGAGACAAGGAGAAATATAATTTTTGAAAAAAATATATTAAACTAAAAACTTACCTTTCATTTCTAACGGCATTGTAAAAGTTTTGCAAATTCGGCATTTGATTAGCACGAACTGTGTCCAAAGCAAAAATAGTAGCCTTTTGCATTCCAGGTATAAAAACAGCTACCATTGCTTTATTTCCACATTTATGTCGGTAAACATAAATGTATTTTATCACATTTAAATCCATATAAGTCACATCCTTTGTCACTTCTTTCATGCTCAGTTGACCCAGTTCAAACGTATCACCTACTTCTCGCATGTTCCTTGCTGCTTGTCTATCAACTGTACACACACATCCCAGTTTCATGATAGCCCTAAAAACTAATGGTATTTGTGTTTCATAGATTCCATCGATATTTGGATCAGTAGCAATGTCTGTATCGATTTCACTGAAAAATAAAACAAAAATTCATAATTAAAATAGATTCTAAGTACTCCGTTTCCTTCTAAAATACAACATCTTTCATTTTTTTTGTAAAATGTCTAAAATGAATCGCTTTTAGAGGCTATGGATAGACAAAAAAATAAATGCAATCTTTTTGATTCTTCTTTCTTCTTACTTGCATGTTTGACGATAAAGCTCCTCAGGTATGCAATACTCGTATAAGTAATAAGAAGGTTGAGCACGAGGTAAAATTTTAATAATTTTTCTGTGATTATCTCCATCAGGCTTGGGCTCCTTTGAATTCAGGTAGAAAATACGTGGAACTATTAATTTTAATAGATGCAATTCATGTCCAACTAACGTCCACATCTTGAAAACTCCAGGTTGGCCTGTTTCTACCAGTTGTAAAATTTGCCATGGGGAATCAATCAAAGTTCTTTGAGCACGACGAAGAAAGCCACCAATGGTGACTGCTCCAGAGTTTCTACTTCTATTAATTCCAGTGGTAGTATTTCCAGGAAAATCGTGGTCCTCATTATCGTCTGCTCGAAGACGTTTCTGTCGTTCGTTTCGTTGCTTCCTCTGAAACTCCCATTTTTTCTTGTGGAATTTGATCCATTCTGCTATAGAATCCTATTTTTTTTAAAATGCAATTTTCTGATTAAGACATATTTTAAACTTTATTGTTTTTCATAGAGTAGAATAGCATTCATACAAACATGGTGCTTATTTGAAGTCCTTTGATTTTAGATACTAATAAAGCAAAACCTACAGCTGTTTGTCCCATCGGTGGAGCAGGTCCTAAAATTTCTTTCCAAGTTTTGCTAAGGTCAACTTCTGGTGAACGGTCTCGCTTCCTACTTTTACTGTTCACTACAATACGATTCTTATCCGTCTTTTTCCCACCGATATCTTCAATATCCGCTACATCACGACTGTCATTATGATCAGAATTATCGTCCTCATCAGCATGATCTCTGGTCTATGTTTAGAAGTGTCGTGTTTAAAATTAAAACTTTTTTAATCAGAATAAGGGTGACATTTTAAATGAAAAGGATGTGTGAAATATGAAAAATTATACAGCAAAAAAATATAATCGTTACAATTTAAAGAATAAAGACAAAGCGAAACCTCGTTTACCTGTGTATTCGTCGTTTTGGGAGCAATCTTGAACATTTCACTTATTTTTCGTTGTTTAAGGACATCAGTTTTTTCTAACATCCGTTTATGAAGCCAATCTGGATGTGGCACACGATCGACAGGATTTGAAATCTTGATAAAGATTGATAACAAGATCGATAAGTGACAACAATAGCAACAAAATTTTTTAAACTATGTATTAAGCTGCGTACTCCAAAAAAATTGATTGTACGTAATTCATAAGTAGACTACTAAAATCAATAATTTTTTTACCCCTTGTAGAGCTGCTGGAATAGTTATGATCTTCTGAATGGTACCTCCTAATCTCTCAATGTAGTAATTCCAATCCAAAATAGTTCTTATGTCAAAATCTACGATTGAATTATCTTTCAACCATCTTCGTAAATAATGTCTTTTTACTGTTGGTTCGGCTTGGAAAATGGCCAGTGGGATTGCTCTAAGAAAATTAAAAGTCCATATTAATTTTATTTTGTACACATTTTATGACAAAGATCATTCATATAGATCATACAGTAATAATGGTGAAAACATCCAAGCAAAATTAACGATTACAAATTACAAAACATCACAGTTTAGTAGTAAGCATAGTAGTCATAAACGTACTACATTTAGTAGTCATAACATAGGCTGGTTTGTGTATACATTGAATTTATCAAAAAATATACCTTTCAGTAACTGGGGCACCCTCAGGCTTCCGTGAAATGATAAAGCGACAGCTTAATCCAGCATCCTTGACCATTTGGTCACCCAGAAATTCGGCTAAACGTTTTGCCGTACTAATTGACGTAGATTTTTGGCCGCCATAATCTTCCAATTTCCTGCTCATACTTCGATTTTCCGAAATCAACTCAAACAATTCTGCGTCAGGCAAATTTTCTGCCTGAAAGTTTAAAAAAAGTTTCAGCCACATTAAATCTTTATCCCCACTATACCGTCCATTAATGCATATCACTAAATCCAATGGTGGAAAAGTTTTAAAGTATCATGTTACAAATTTCAAATTTACCTTGGTGTATAACACGTCAAGCCAGTAATCGGCTACTCTAGCTACAGCATCATAACAACTTTCAAGTGAGTCACCCATAAGAAAGGCGTCGAATACAGAGGACTGAAAATTTTTAATGAGCTGAAGTTCACCTCGTCGTTTTACTTCAAAGCTACAGACGAAAAGCATATTTGAAATACACATTATTTAAGCATAATAGTTATTACACCACGTCATTCAGGCTAAATAAAGGGCTATGCTAAATTTAGAAAAAAATTGGCAGCATTCAAACATGAAACATACCCCTTCAATTCAGCAAGACTTCTGTCAAAATTAAAGACAGCATATCGCTTCTTCAATTTTTTGCCTTCTTCCTTTGCAGCAGGTAGAATCATAGCAAGATATGGGCCGTCAACTTCAAAGAAAATAGAATTCTCACTTCTTATTTCATATTCAAGAGTTTCTGCATTCTTGAGTTCATGATATTGATGATTTGTAAATTCTTCCTAAAAAAACATAAGAAAGGACAAACAACGATAATAAACAAAATCGAAGCAATTGAACTATTCATGGATGAGGTTTAACCTTTGAATATTTACCATATTTTGTCATAAAACTATTAATAAATGTAGTATTCATATTCTAACATTTAATATTATGATTCAGATTACAAGGAAAACGAATAACAAAGAAGGCAAATCAAATCAAATGAAACAACTTACCTTAACCATTATGTTTAAAACAGCATTTGGATAAGAAACGGTAATTGTTTCTTTCTTGGGTACTTTAGTTTTAATAGTAAAATTTTCTGGAAATGAAGATGGAAGAACGCACCAAATACCATCTGTATCCAACTCTAAAGGCCGTCCGACTTTTTCTACAATTTCTCGAGCTTTTCGAATAATATTTGCTCCCGTGTGACATACGATTCCAGCCATCTCCATACTATGCCAGCGAGCACTAAAAGAATGAATGAGTTGATTAGTTTCCATTGAAGATTGCATGTGCATGTAGTACAATTCAGTATTCTTGAAATAAACACCTTATTTACAAATTTTAACGAATAGAAAAGTTAATAACACCTTACCCTTTCCTCATGACGTAACCGTAAAAGGAATTTAAGATACACTTGTGAGCTAACTGAAGAGAATCATACAAAACTTCACGATTCTTCGCCGTCTTGATTAAAGAAGGATCGCCTTTTGCTTGAGCATCTGCTACTTGTTTCTTTGCATTCTATAGTTACAAACGTGGGAAAAGTAACGCTGTTTTTAATCTCAATGACAAACAACAATTTGTTTCTGAATATGTACAATAAAAGGCAACTCTTGTAACTCACATGGTGTGATACAAACTGAAGCTCAAAGTTAAAAGTTTACCTTGCTAAGTCCTTTATATTCATAACGCCGATCTCGAAAAGCTCTGACCGTGTCAACGTAAAAGGAATTCTCCTGCTGACAGACAGTTTGATATCTTTCTTCAATACGAGTCATGTGAGATTTTTTATAAACCTTTCGACTATAATCTTGTAAACGTTTCTTCTCGAAGGCAGCCCTCTCTTCTTTACTCAGCTCATGGAATTGTCTTTGAGGTCCGCCTGGCATCAATGGTGGAAATTTTTCCATTTCCAGTTGCTGCTGAATTCTTTGGTATTCATTCTTTGTAGCAGGAACTACATACATGAATATCAAGGAAAAGCTAATGAATTTGCTGTGTTATGAAAATTTTACTTTGATTTATGAGACAATCATTCACTTATTATGTATTACAACAAACATCTACTTACTGTATTCTCCACGCCATGTCCAAGCCATTTCTCTTTGGCATTTGGCCCCAGGTTTATTAAAATCACAAGCTGCACAAATAGCTTCATCGACCATAGCCGAGGGTTGAAGGCGATTAGTCAAAATAATATTTGGATACATTGCTGCAACATCTAAATGGTAAATGACGGGATTCTCCGTTCTGGTGGGATTATCCCGAAGGTCTGCTAATTGTGCTGTAATTTCTGCTACAACTTCTCCCAGATTTAAAACTTCACTAATTGGTATATGTTCCTCTTCTTCCAAAGAATGCCTCAGAGTCTTCTCTACAGTTTCAATGAGCTGGGAAAATGCTTCAGGTACCTAATTCCAGAAAAGGGTGGCAAAACGACTTTAGTTGAAAGATAAACAGCATCGCAACAACATAAAAACGAAATTAAAACGATATACACTGAAATTCATGATAAATTATCTATGGATGCAGTTTCTTTTACGTACCAATCGAAATCGGCATGGTATGTCAGCTCGAAAAACTCCAGATTCTAAAGCTTCGACGTGGCCCCCAACATAAGTTTCTGAATCTAAAACGTGTCCATCGGATGTCATTTTGTTTAGTACAGATTCTTGTTTATTTGGAAATATAATGTTTGCATGGAATGCTTCGACCATCAATAATGCTTCACATAACGTTCCGGAACCTTTTCTCAAGACCTACAAGTTATTTTTGAAACAAGCACACGGAAAAAATGCATATTATCAAAGTTTGCATGAAAAATAATAATCAAATTAAAGGGATCAAGATACATAGGACACGAATCAATATACATAATAATATGTACATATTTTACCTCATCAGGTTCCATAGGAATAATTGTACACAAGGCAAAAATAAATGGATGGACATATTTCATATACAGGTAATAAGTAGCAACAGCATCCGAGACGGAATAATTGGAAAGTACAGCCGGTTGCTCAGCAGCCATTCGACACATTTCCTCAGGATCAAGCTCAACAGGGTCATAACGCAATTTTGCTTTTGCTACAGCCTTAAGATTTTGAGAACCAACTGGCAAATATGAATCTCTTTGTACCCAACTTTGAACAAAGATAAAGTAAAATTAGAGATTTTAGAGTTAATTGATGAAATCAAACAAACAAAAAAAACCTTCATAACGTTTTTCTAGTACTATAATACTATCGATAAAAAACATGTAAAATTAAACTTACTTGAAACAATCCATATGAATGCAAGGTCTACATGAGTAAACTCCATCTCTGACAACGGAAAATCCAATTTCCTTGACCATACTTAATCCATGAAATGTTGCACGGGCTTCGACAAAAGCCCAATCGAAGAAATCACCGTTATAAGTTACAAAAATATTTGGTTTTACATCCAAAATATGATCAAAAAATCTCTTGATTAAAGCCACTTCGTTAGCCTCATTGAAGATTGTGAATTTCCCCTCAAATTCAGGTCTTGGAGTATACTCAAAATCCTCAATATCTGCAGAAACGATTTCTCGATTTGTTATCAGGAAACCCTACACACAAACAAAACAATACTAGTTTATTTAGTATTACTACACTACTGTACATAAGAAAAGGAGCAGCATTATGCTGTTGTAAAAATATAAAAAACCTTTCTTGATATACGAATAATATTTAATATTTTTAAATTACTTAGGCAAAAAAGAGATAATAGAACAAGTCATAGACATTACCAAGCCGTCGAGCATATACGATATCATCATAATTTGATCCGATGCAGGATCGGGGAATTTCAAGGGTAATTTCGTAGTTTCAATGTCATAAGCTAATACTATACAATCAGGCGTGTCAATAATATCGGGACGACGTGTGATGACTGGACGGTAATTATTTCCAACTTGAGGTTTAACACTGTACCAATGTCCAACAAATATTTTTAAATCTATAGATACTCGCACGTGATAAGGCACATCATATTCTCTGAAAACAAAAATTAAATGTTTCAAGGTTTAATAACATGTATGCATAAAATATAAAAATGAATGCGTTTAGCGATTACAGCATCATTATCCAATAAAAGTATCATAAGTTGTTTGGTGAGCATGAGTAGTTTCGTTTAATTTGTAAGCATAAGATGTAAAAAAATACCTAATATCGACAAGATTTTCCAAATGCTCTAATGCATTTCGTTTAAAATCTGTATCTGTCCTATCCGCCATATAACTCTGACGTAACATATCAGCATACGCCGTGTTAGATTTTTCTCGTTCACGATTCTTTTTCACTGCTGGAAGAATGTCCTTTCTGACACGAAGAAGATCATTTACATTCATGAATGAAAGTTTTAAATACGTTTGTTTTAATCCAACAAGATGATTTGGCTGTTTGAAAATAAAAGAGAAATATCATTTTTAATTAAGATCTCCAAATAGGGAGCATAAAAATGCAATCGAAGCCTCAGCCTGATTTCCGTGTTGTGTGATAACAGATATTGTTGTAATTTAGAAATTATGTATATTGTTGTACAATAATATTATATGTATACCAAGTCAAGGTCTTCTCTGGACATGGGAGTAACAGAAGCTAAATAACCACCAAACTTTTTGAGAAGATACTGCATAACTTCCTTTTCCATTCCTACAAGATAATTAAAAAATGCATGACTTTGTCAAAATATCAAAAAAATAATGATTGTGAATAAAATAATAATATTATGATCGATTGAATACCTGTTTTTGGAAGGACGTAAAAATAAGGTTGATATCCCAAGGTAACTTTAAATCTTGAGCCATCTTCTTCTAAAAAATAGTAATCGACGGCACTTATGAGCCTCTTGTCTTCATCCAATACCTCAGTCTAATAAACGCATTATAATAAAACATAACTCATAAATAAAATGCAATACCCTAGAATGCAATAATGACATTTGAAGCTTTGCTTATTTCATGTTTTTCTTTTAATGATTAATTTTACCGTGTGCATATTCAAAAGCCATCCAATTCGCTCTGTCGACTCCTTTAATCGATCAAAACCATATTTAGAATCAATGGCATCGTTCTCGGTGACCTGAGCCATCCTGGATTCGGATGAGGTTGATGCCGATTCATCCCTTCAAGAAAGAAATACCAAAAGTATGAAGTATAAAACTATACATCGCTTACACTTAAATATTAAATTTGTGTAAACATCTACCTTTACATCAATCATATTGTTTCAATGTGTTGGAAATTAACAAGTAGTATCAAAGCCCTATTTTCAAAATCATTGTTGGTCAATATTGCTCTCATGATAAGTATGGAAGGATTGTCAACTTTTAACATTTTTGTCATTTCTTATTTCTTACCTGTTTGACTTTGGGCCTTTTCCCGAACCCGTATTGGTTTCGCTTCTCTTCCTAAAATTTCCATTGCTCGACGACTCTCCCCGATTTTGGCCATTAGTTGGAAATCTTGGACCTTTACCCCGGGCGTTTTTCTGGAATTTGTACACCATTTTTAATCACAAAGACACCGAATTACGGAAATAAAATTTTCATTTTTACGCTGTCGCCTGTTTTCCTACACTCACTTTCGTTCAATCTTGTCAACTTCCCGGCTTTACTCGCGCTCATGTAGAGGAACAAAGGAAAATTAATTTCATTGCCTATCCTTGATTTTTACATGTACATAATATTTGAGTCAGGCAAACATACATAACGTTTGGTTTGGTGCTTAGACAAAACTCCTTTTTGATAGTTTCCTCTTTACATGCTTTAGTAATTGTAAATATGCGAAAATGAATCAAAAAAGTACTAAAAAATCAAAAATTATTTGTACACCATGTCTGACTGGGCCATTCAGAAACACAACAGAAATATTGAATGATTCATTTACCTAATGAAAAGTACTGTGTAGGTGGATTTACTGTTGTTTAGCTTGGGAACAAGCATTTAAAGCAACGCTCTCTTTTGTAAAATCACTTGCTAGTTGCGTTTTAATATTTAGTTAATATACTTTTTTTACACACAAGTTGTATAAAACGAAATGCTTGAGAAACACACACCATAATATAAAATATTAAAAGGAATTTGATATTTACGATCGTTCTTATGCATGTGTTTGATGTACCCTGTAAAAAATCTGTTGAAATATTGACATTTTATGCCAATAAAAACTTTGGTGAAACAGATTCATATTTGTAAAGAATGACCCGGCCAGTAAGGTTTT
>JAQIVE010005439.1:0-12889 GCA_034698285.1 Sminthurinus bimaculatus | reverse complement strand
CTTTCTGAAACACTTTCCCACAAATCTTCGTCACCGTGTCGAGAGGACTCAATATTTTCCGAGACAACATGCGCTTCTTCGCCAACCTGTTTCCCACACATATCATAGTCAAAATGTATATATATAGACATACATATATATATACATACAAACTTCAATTTATTATCATTACATATGGAATCTTGTAATACACAATATATAAAACAAGGCAACAACTCGTCATCAGCATCTTTTTGCATTATATTACATAAATATATATATATATATACACACACATTTTAATTTTACAGATTGCCCAAATGCAGAAGAGTGGGATGGGACTTGTAATCATATAATATAGCAACAATAATAATATTAATGATGAGACGTATAAGTTTTTTGACGGCTTTCCACGTCTACTGCCTCGTAATTATATTCATCATCGTAATTATTATTATTGCTATTACATATGGCTACATTTGGAACATTTTTTACTAAGTTTTGAACATATTTTTTTACACACTACTGTTTCAATTCTACATAATCACTACGACTATTGATATATGTTCAACTTTGATGCATAAGTAGGGAGCATGTGAGGTGATATAATAGCATTGTAATATGTACAAAGGTCTTGGTCACCGAATCGAATTCTAAAATTAATAGCTCCTCCATTTAAACTAATTTGTAATAATCTATGAAATTCCCTTGAATAATATTTACAATTTACATGGGGTATAAATATGTACAATTTTCTATCATTATATGTATATGCGGACAGCGGAGAAGACAGAGAGGTGGATAATTTTTACAAAAAAATTGTTCAGCACAAATAAAAAATACAAAGCGGGGATTTTCAGCTCGTTATTTACAGACGGCAGGTTAGTTGTACAAAAACGACAAAAATACTAAATTATATAACTAGGGTTAATCACAAGAATAGTTACGTAGTATTAAGCACTAAATCGTCATTTTATACACACGGTGATTCTACGTATAATTCCAAAATGGTTACCTTAACTCCTCGGGACAAAGGTCCTCCTTTTGGAACGGCGACGTATTCAATCAAATCTTCGTTTTTGGCATGGCGGTAGTCATGGCCGCCTTCTCGATTTTCAATATGTTCAAACTCATCCGAGTCGGAGTCTGGAATGTCTTCGTTGTGAAACTCCTCGTGCTCAAGTCTCCTCGTGATTTCTGTCACCAAATTTCCATCCTCTTTTACTCTGCTCACCTGTTTGAATAAAAGCATTTAATATTCATCAGTGATTGGTACTTTTTTTACTTGCACAAAATGTGCATACACAAATGTTCAAAATGATAAGAAATCTGTGAGAAAGCAAAAAATGTCACCTCTTTAGTGTCCTCAATGTCCGTGGTTCTATCATGCCGTTTGGATTGGTTGATAATTCTTTTGGGCAAAGAATCCAACTCTTGAATAGTCAGGGGCACAAGATCTCTTCCGTTGTCGTTCCTTCCTTGTAGAATTGCTCTCCGTGCGTCGCTTCCCTGTCGGATGGCGTGGACGAGACCCTGTGAATTTTGTCAAATATACATAAAGTTTAAAGCTATCCGACTTCATTTCATATTTCATTTGAATTAAAACGGGACTGCGGACAGAATAATACATTATGTATTATACAGATACTGCATTTTATATGATATGCGCCATTAAATCATCATATAATCAGACACAATTAAAAGTAAAAAAATCCTAATGAAATTAATATGTAATAAACACACTGTAATATAACTAGAAAATGAAGAAAAAAGGAAAAAGCCACAGGAGGAGAGTCAGACAAGGAAAACGAAACACTGATATTATCTGATGAACGTAACTATGTGCGTATCAGCATGGAGTGAGCAGTGAACAGATGGGAATCTTTAATGTCAAATCCACTTCTTTTTTACAGTATTTCTTAACTGTTGAGGCGAGCTCATAATACATAGTGTATATGGGAGCTCGTGTGAGTTTATTACTTGTGATATGTGAATAATAATTACACACTTTGTGACTTTATCGCGTCTCCATCTTAAGTCTGTTAAAACGACGGAAAAGTCAGGATACAGACTTACACACACGTTCCTAGTTCCTATCTTCTTTCAAACTATGTACAAACTATGCATAATAAATCTGAAACGGTATACTCAGCCACCTTTTACCGACTATTTACCACTCATTAAAACAAGATTGCTTTGACTCAAGTTGCCTTTTTAATGCTTTTCTTGTGTATAGTGAAATTAACCATTAAACGGTGCACAATATTATACAAGGACACAAACAAGCGACACCTAATAAATAATAACAATAATCATGTATACTGTGTACGATCTAGTAATTTTATTTTATCCGTATAATATTTGGTTTACTTCGGCTTTCCAAATTAAAGCTCTCCAAAGTCACAAAAAATAGTGATTATAGTATTGCTTACTATAATAATTCTCCGTTACACGACAAATTTTAATTCAAGTTCAACTGTAAAATTTAGATTATAATTGTATAGTCCACACTTTAAGGAATAACGTACCACAGCAATGTACCAAGTAGTAAAAAGAGGAAACGTCTAGAGGAAGTTCACAATTAGGTTGCAAAAATAGTCGTTGTATTCTAATTTGTATTAATAACTCAAAAAGTGACGATTGTATAATACCCTCTATATAATATGTGGAAATAAAAGCGGAAAATAATTGGATCGTGATTCGCGTACGACTGACCACAGGACAATGATGATGATGACGATGGCGATGATTTTCACCTTACTCTCCTCTTGATGAAACAGGAGGAGAGAAAATATTACACGTAGATAGAGATATACGTTCTTAGTTACATTACAATTGAATTACGTTTGTGGATGGATATGTATGTATGAACAAAGCTGAATATCTGGTGAAGATGAGAGAGTTGACCAAGGTCGAATGTCGTTTTTGGTGTCCATTCCAAGCAAAATATGTATATTATATAAAATTGTAGCATATGGTGAGTATGCATCATAGATATACATACCATGCCAATTTGATACAGTATAAGTACAGAGAGATGCAAAAGTAGAAGGAGGAGGAGGAAAAGAAAGAAAGAATCAATTTTTCGCCATGTTTACTCACACAGTTTTGCATAATATTTTAGTCCACCACGAAAAAATGACACATGACACCTTTTGGTTCGTAAATAAATACTCTCTTGTACTCTGTCCATTGTACTTTGTATGCATAACAGACACATATCAACAAACAACAAAACATTTTTTATACAAATGGTTTGTAGGAAATAGAGAAAAAAATGGAAATTTATTCGATACGTGAGCACATTTTTGGATTCATTCATATTGTAACAATGATATTATTGTCAATTGTCATTATCATGATGATTATGATGTTTTTTTGGTGCTGGATATCAAGTGTGGGCAGACTAAATGTTTTTGAGATGTCACAAACTTGGACAATTTATGTTATTAGAGATTGGACAACAAGGATGACCACAAGACAAGACACATCATCACAGTCGTCATTAAAGTTAATATACACGTACAATATGACGATGGAAAATAGAAAAAGAAACGACGCATGGAGCATAATATGTGTACACAGTTTTAGCATAGACAAATCAGTCCGTATGCCAATATTATTTTTGTGCATATAGCAATAAAACTCATACAAACTAGAGGCTCATTAGCATATTACTTATTCCTTAGATATTGACGAATACCTTTTCTGCACACGCCAAAAGAATCGGAATTCCTCCCTTTTTAATCACCGTTTCCACACAGTAAACATTTTGCCATTGACTTTCAGAAAAGGAAATTCTATATATTATACTTATATATATGTGATGAGGAAATTCTTCATTTGTTGAATGAACTTTTTTCTGAATGCTGAACATTCAAAAATGAAATGAAAATTAACAAAACGTACGGTTACTTATGTATGTGTTTAACTTGGCATTAATCGTAGGTATATTTTAATGAAAGTTAGTGTTTATCTATATTCATAGATTGTTTTATGTATATGTAAGCAGGCCATTAAAGAGAAAATTTGGTCAAAACTACGCATTTGACATTCACTTTTTTTCTCCAGGAAGGTCAAGTCAAGTGCATCGCATTAGCATGGACACCATGTTGTATAAGAAATTGAGTTATCTTTATTGAAGATGAACAAATCAATTCCTCTTGTTATTGCCTCTTCGATAAAGTCATTCGGCTTCTAATTAAGGCATGTAATTTATTGGTTATTTGAAAACTCCTTTTTTGTACAATCTTTCAAATTAAACGCTTCATAAATTTACGGTTTATGTTTATTTCCTCATCTCGTCTCGAGATCAAAACAAGAGATTGAATCAAATCCATCCAGTAAATTTACATAATATTGCAGGCAAGATCACCTAATCCATTAGAGACCGATAAATTGGGAAACAGTGGGAATGAAGTATGTAGTTGTATGTATACATACAATATATGCAATATAGTAAAAGGAATCTCTTGGAGCGTTTACTAGATATATGTATTTAAACTTTTGCAGTTTTGCATGCATACTTTTCCTCACCTTTTCAGTTTTCAGCGTTAATTGACAGACTATAATTCCTTATATGGTGGAATCCCCACAATTATTTATTATTAATCAACGGACATTATTCTCATTAATCATTATTCATAACTCTGTCACATTGATCTTGAATATACTTCACTGTGTGTATAGAAATTTCTTCCTTTTTGGATATTCAATTGATTTATGAGGTGAATCAACTTTATAACTGATGGCTATACAGTTTGACATCTTGCATGTGCTATTCGTATGTAATTTTCTGCATTTAGACTTTAGACAAATATTTCAGTTCCTATTTCACCACGCTTGCGTGCAAGGACTATAAAAACGGATGTAATATAATGGAGACTCCAATAATTCTGAAACATTGTTCAATTTTGGTATTCTTGCAGAAGTCATATTGCCGAAATTTCTTTTAAACGTTTCATAAATACACGTATGTACAAACAGAGATACAATTATTTTATTTATGACAAATGACAATGCACATCATAATTTGCCTAAAGCTCTTTTTTAACTTTAGGAGCGGAAATTAAGGAAGTTAAAAAGTATCAACTACCAAATAGGTAGACAGATTTGTGCATTTGCAATAATTCTTCAAGTGAGTGATTCAATGGTCTTGACCCATGGACTTCACATCAATGAAAATCAAATAAAACGCACAGTGTTCAAATGAATTACTGTGAGATTTATATAAATATCAGTGATGTAATGCTGTAGTTGTATAAAATAAAAGGAATTATTACATAATAACATTATAATAAAATATATATACGGATTTTACTCCACTCCACTTGTTGCTTTAATCTCTACAAAGTACACGTCAACTTGTCATCAAAGAAAGAAAAAATACAAGTCGAAGAACAATACAATACATTGAGTGAGAGAGTGTGTATGGAAATTCGGCCTCATTGACTAAATTAGGAGTCGCCAAAGGAAAGGTTGCTGACCAAGTGTCAAGTTGACGCTTGTTCATTGTCCCTCAATATATATGTACAGTAAGCTCTATGTATACATACATTATACATACATCTTTTTCGCAGTTATAGTGATACGACTTTGTCAGTACAAAGAATATTAAACACACCGTATTACAATATGCTTAGAAGAAATCAAAATTACGAACATACGAATACAATTCAAGGTAAATTTCTTGGTGTAAATGAAACTGTACGTAAAACACGTAACTATATATTATACGTTAAAGGTTTTTCTTTCACACAATCTCAAGCTGCAGCTCAATTTTTCATCAGGGTTTATCATTGATCATTGATATAAAGAATGAGAAGATGCATACATATGGATGTAATTACTGATATGTATACATCTATGCAAACCTCAAACATCCCCATGAACTGCCATATATGGAATTTGAAATTCGCCTTTAATTTCTTTTTTGCTTTTAGATTTTTTTAATCTGGAAAAAACTCGTTTTAACTTTTAACTTGAGTGTAATGATGACGATTACTAGGATGAGTTGAGTATGTAATCAAAATTAAAGATTTCAACTTAGAAAACGTTTCTGGTTTCATTCTTCATTCACACATCATTTTCTTTTGAATTGTCCTCATAAATATAAATAAATGAAAGTCGTGTATAATTTTGAGTAGGACATTGTTGAAATTAAAAGGAAAAGAGAAAAAAGTGCGCATCTTCAATCTTGGTCTGGAAAAATAAGCAAAACAGTGCTTTATTTGTTCGTTCTTCTCCCATACACATATACAATATACACGCGATGTTTTTTGTACTGTGTATTGAATCCACATGTGTTTATGTATAATGTATATATGTATTGTGCACGGTGCACTACTAATACAGGATGCGAAAAATCGTGAGCATATTCTGTATCTCTATTATGTTTCTTCGTCCATCTTATCTTCCAGGTTCAAATTCAATGGAAATTTTGTATTCATACAAATGATTAAACATGAGTTTTCAAGTCGTGATAAATATTTTTTCAATATTGAAAGCTTTCTTCCTTACTTTTACTAGGCTTGACTGAAATGCTTTCCAAAAAAATGAAACAACAATGCTGAAAACATCTTTTTCGTTCCAATGAAGAATATTCCACAACAATCTAAAATTTCCTCAAGAATTAATGCAGCCAATTTTTAAAACATGACTCAAATGTTTTAGTTTGACTGGAAACTCTGTAGCCCAAAAAGATGAAAAATGTTCCAATTATTTCAACTAATTATTCCATACATTAGGAATTTGGACCTCTTGGATTGGAGTTTCTGTCTCTCTATACATTCAAATTTTTACATGTGAAATATCTCACTTTTCTCCTTATATGTATGCAGATACACAAAGTCTTACGCACTTTTGTACTTTTTTCAAGGTTTTTCCCACTTTATACACTAAATGCACATACTGCACATGTACTGCACAAAAACATCCAATTTTCATGCATCAAGTTCAAGTTATAGTACAAAGCGTACACCTGAGACTGGGATGTAGTTTTGATACCTTGTTGTCATAATGACAAATGTGCTATAAATGTGTCACTCTTTTTCTCTTTCGTTGTTCCGTCTTTTCGCTGTGTGTACATATGTAATGTCGAATAAAAGGTAACGTGCAGGACGAACAAGACATCACATCACATCATCCACAACAACAATAATTGACGGCCGGGATAAAAATAGAAGCGTGCATCGTTCTCATGCATAAAAATACTAACATTCCTTCAGCAGAAGTGTAAAAAATAATATGTGAATAAATAATAATTGCACGATGACGTTTCGCTTGTACCTCCGCACATTGTACATAGTACATACATATTTCTATCTATACATACATGCATGCATGCCGTATTTCAGTCAATCTGCAAACTGTCTAGATCTAGTGAGCTTGGGCCTGTACTTTTCGTAATAATGTGTCTTGTCATGTAAAGTAATGTGTGCCTATGTCTATCTATATGTTGTACACAAATGAAGGTGGAGTGCATACTTATTTGTACTAGGAAGGCAAAGAGAAAGAAAGAAGATTAGAGAGAGAGAATAGGGACCTTGAAAAATATGATGATTTTTTTTCAACAAACACCTCCGCCAACACTCATATATAATACTTTTCTCTCTCCAGTTTATCCCATAATACATGCTCTCGTAATGTCTCGTATACACCTTTACTTTTCAATAATATACGTAATATTCGTACATAGTATAAGCCATGTGTGTGTCTAGCTAGTAAAGTACGTAATAGTCACAAAAATAAATACTTACTAGCCACTTCACATATTGTTTATACAAGTGTATGTATATTATGTGTATACTTTTGAAAATGTATATGTCTTAAGTTAATACCCATCATTTTGTATCATCATCCTCTTCCCAATTCACTTTTTAAAGGTCAAAGCTTGGAGCTCACTTAGCACATTCAATTATCTAATAGTTATCCCCCCGCACATTGTTTATTTGTGGTTTTTTATGTGTAGTTTGTTTGTGTACCATTTTAAATACCACCATAATACGATTATTACTACATAATACATAGTATATTATAATACTGCAAGTTTTCTTTTTCTTGTTCTTCGTTATCTTCTTTTTCTTTTTGGTTCGTATTTATTTGGATGTTATGCTTAATGTTCAATATATACGAGTGCTGCTTCACTGCTGGACTCTTTCTTGCATGTATACATTCATATTTATGCACATGTTCTACATCATTTTGCATTTTAGGTGTAGGCCGACTTGCAGACAAGTCTTACAAAAGACAAGTCACAAAAATTTGTACCGAATACCGAATAAAGATACTTTCAGATATTGTCAGACGCAGTATGGGTTTAGCTTGAAATTATTAAGTTCATTATACATGGGATTAGGATAAGATACTGTACTATTATGCTTTTGGCTTAAAAGGGGCTGTATGTATATGGGAATTGAATTCAAATTTTATTTTTCTTTTAAAGTGTAGTGGAGGAGGTTTGTTTCTTTTTGTAATAGAAATATCAGTATTATTATTATTATTACATACTCGATAAGTATTGAACTGAATCGTGAGAGTTCATATCTGTACAATATCCATGTCTTTAATCTTTAATGTACATGCGTTTTATTGTTGAAAATGTACATAGAGAGCAGAGAGAAACAACAGGAGCTTTCCACTTGCTAATGAAATTACTTACTGTGCAAACTCCAAATACGACCAAGAGTGCATATTGATTTCGAATTTAAGTTTAGCTATTGACCAAAAATATCAAAGTCACAAACTCAGATGGGCTGATCATAAGATATAATACATACATATAGATACTACGTCTTACAAGGAATAATGTATGTGTAGGACCGTGATCGTAGGTGTATTTTTCTGGAAGTTATTTGACACTTTAATAATAACGCAACACATTTTTATACGGCACGTATATATGAAAAAATTAGGAACTGACATTTTGAGTGGGCTGACGTGCTAACAGGCATTTCTGCTTCTTGCTGTTCTTCAAATCCTTCTTAGAAATAGTTAACACGTTACATTATTCTAAACCAAATAAAAAACTATTTTATATAATAATAACCCCAACAGAAGCTTGCATATTGCACATCGTACATATCCGATACTTCAAGTTCTCCCTGCGGACTTTTTTTCTAGTAAATAATGTTAGCCCAGTGAATAAATAAAGCACGTGTAAATCGCCCATTGTTACATGTATCACACATACATTCTGTACTGATTACTGATCATAAGAATTTGCGAAATAATAATTAGTAATAAAGTCAAAACCGCAAGGAATAATCTTGGAAGGAGGAATTTCATACAGAATTAGTGTCTCAAGTTGCCTTCACCACACAGTTGGAGCTGAATGTTGGAAGCCTTTCATTTCGACACCAGCTTTTAGGCTCTTTTATATAAAAATAAGTGTAACAAGATACATATACACGTGAAATATGCCTACCTATGCTGTGCTATATTTTACACTTGCCAGGGGCATATTATATGGTACAGATTTACAGAAAATAATGATTTGTTTCAAATTTTAAATATGTATTACTCTATATACAAAAACTCTATTGTAAACCTGTCAAAAGTCAAAACATTTCCTTTATTTTCAGCATTTCGATTTGGACTAATGACTGACTGCTGTAAAAATTCAACGTTCATACTTATATTTATGAAAGACAGGTAATTTTCGATGGATGTACAATCTACAATGTACACACCAGAGTGAGACCAATGCTGATACTGCTCAATATGCATAGAGAATACATAGAAGGTATAAAACCGTCCTGTAAAGGTAAACCATACACAGACGCAGACATTGCGCGTGCTACTGCCATCACCGTCTTGTCACCTCAAATCAAGTCCAATGCAAAAAGAGACAAGTCATTTTCATACGAAATGAGATACCATTACGCATCAAATTTTGTGTAGACACCGTATGTAAAATAGATTGCAGTAGGGCCAAATTCATGGATGTAATTTGACAATTAGACTCACGTTGTACTGTCGACTGTGCTTATATGATGGACAAGCAGAGAGACAGACAGAGGGAGAGAGAGATTCAATACAAGTCAGTGATGTAAAACAGTCAATAAATCACCTTGAAAAATGATCGGCACCCCAATATTTTACAATATCTTTTGAAAGTGTACATTATCAATTATGCAGTTATTATTATCAAACCTAACATTCAAAACGCTGTGATTTTTTCATGCATTGACGCCATGAGGCGTGAAGTTTAATGTAAACCATCTAGCTTGAAAATCATTTTTTCGGCTCAGATCTTGTAAAGGGAAAAATGTCGATTTTCATTATTTTTACAGATAAGTTGAAACTTCTTTCTTTCCCCGTTGCCTGATGCTTCGAATTTTGACACCAAAATTCAACCTGATATTCAATCCTAATATTTTTTTAAATTGTAAGCAATATACTACATGTATCAGTAATCTTATGGCGAAATTTTAAACCTAATTGTAAGTGAAAGTAAAATGTGTGTAGCCTCGCAGTGTGAACAAATGGTCAGTGAGAATATTAGAGGAAGAATCGACGATTCTGTCTATTACTACTATGGCTAATATTGATGCTTATGATGCATACAATGTACGTCTCTTAACAACTTCAAAATAACTTGAATGGTTTCTCACATTTACACTGTCCGTGTACCACCCCCAAAATATTGTAGGTACATGTCGAAAAATCCATGAAAATGGTTACATAATACGTAAAACACAACAAGTTTTGACTCATTAAATAATGACAGGAAGAGTTTTCGTTTTCATTCTGCATTAACTTGACTAGCCCCATCATCATCTTCACTCTATGTTCGTCATTATCGTTATCTATTCGTTATATTCCGCAAACTGTATGTGTACAAATTACACATACGTAGATATACTGTAAGTAGTGTAAGTTGTATATTCCATTAAAATATTGACTCATTCACACCAAACTATGTGAAACGATCAAAGAATGCTCAAGTATACAATGTACATGATGCATTATGATGGAAATTATCGTCTTTTGTTGTGATATGTGGTCGTTCAAATTCAAAGAATGAAAGGGTAAAGTAGAAGAAGATGAATAAAAGTGCATCTTTTACACCCCGTAATTTCCCTCTCGTTATCATTCCTTGTTCTTATTACCATATGATTATGAATTATGATAATGATCATCATATACACACTACACACATGAACATGAGCTTCAATGTAGGTAAAATGCAACAGTATTTTTGCTTTTGTTTTTGAGTTTTGAGACCAAAAGAAACTGACTGAGGAAATTGAGGCCATGAAGAGTCAGTCAGTCAGTCAATCAGCCATCCATCGTCGTCGTCGTTGTCGCCATCATACATCATCTTATCAGTATTCAAAGACCGTATTGTGCATTCCACGCAATGTGCCATGCATGCCATACCATGCACCGTGATGCATTGTGGGCTGTACTTTACTGTACTGTACATTGTACATAGCAGCATCATATGATATGATACGGATGGTAAATCCAAAATTCATACAAACCTCTCTCAACTCTCTCACACTCCTCAAAAAACGTTCTCAAGTAATTTTCTGCTCATTTTACGTACGTACGAAAACACTTGACAATTCAATATATATGCAAGTAACTATGTAGTTGAAATCGTCTTTGTTGTAGCATTTTGTACAAAACAATCCCTCATGCATATACATGCTCGTATCTTTGTATACATCTCTGCATATATACAACATTGTATGACAAACTATTATAAAATATGAGCTTATGATGAGGAAGTAGGAAATATTATATGCTATGAAGACAGAAAGAAAGAATGAAGAGAATTTTGCAAAATATTATTATAATGATTGTAATTATTATTACCTGATTCGACATGTCTCCCAAATGTTGAATCTGCTCCGTTTCCAGAATGTCCTCGACTTCATCGTGAGTCGTCACCTTTCGTTCATTTGTCTCTTTGACGACGGCTTCTTCCGGAAGTTGTTCAATTTGAACCCACCCCTCTCCCGGCAGTTCAGGATCCGGTTGGGTTAAATGCTGAATTTACAAAACAACATGACAAAACATATTAGCCGTTGTGCATGTACAAAGAAGCATTTATATTTTTTCAAGCTACATACTAACAAATGACAATACAAAAAAATTTTAAGCCTCACCTCTGTGTGTTCAGACTCCTTTTTGTCCGTATCTTCCGTAGTTGTTGTGGTGACGAGAGGACCACTGTCGTCGATCACTTTACCATCTTCCAGCACAACCTGCCTCTTTACCCTAGTTTCAATTTGTTTGGTTGTGATCAACTCTGTCTTTCTCTTTGTGACCCATTCCTCTGTTGGGATAAAATGAAAAAATTAACATTAGATATTACATGGCTACTATTTTTTTATTATCATACGAATAATGAATAATGAATTTATTTGGCCATTTAGCACAATCGCTAACATATACATAATACATACATACACAAATGATGGATGCATAATTTTGTACAAGGAAACGGAGGAAGAAAAATGGAAAATGGTTAATTTTCATACATCAGGCAGCAGCAACTGTAATTTTTGCAAATAAACTTGTGTACACATACTATGGAAATCCCATTTAGCGAAAACCAGAGAAAACAGAAGGTAGTAATCATTTAGAAGTAATGGGTGTTATCAAGAGCCATTAATCTTTTAGTTTTCCGACGATTACTGACTGATGCTTGTTATTATTGGTATAAAGTCAAAACGTACAAAAAAAAGCTAAATATGTGGACAAATATAAAAGTGGAGTAGAATATTTAAGATGTAAGTCAAACAAGTCAGGGTTTCGCATAACAATAACAATATAATGATGACGAGAAACATAATGGTCCTCTTTGCCAAACCCTACATACCTATACCTGCCAGATGTACTGATTTTTTCAGTACCATACTGATTTGAAAGCCTTGATACTGACTAAAAATTTTAGAAA
>JAQIVE010005438.1:0-12889 GCA_034698285.1 Sminthurinus bimaculatus | reverse complement strand
GTGGACAAACGGCACGCTTAGATTTAGATTACGGATGCATAATATTACATTACACGACCGCGTTGATCCACCTTCAATCGCGTCGCTTTCGTTTCAGCTCATGAACTTACTTCCTTTCCATTAATTCTAAAGTCGAAAAGCCAAAGATATAGAACAAGATGAAGATATTGAACGGGGAATAACCATTAGCATTGTAAGCTGACATAATTGTCGTTTGCATGTACATACACATCATGTATATCTTATCCCGAAAGCAGGAGTAAGTTAGTGTTTCCCCGCTGTATCGTCAAACGTATTGTAAATTTTTATACAGATAAGTCTATGAAAACAAGAAAAATAACGTATAACAATTTTTGCTACAATTTTGACAAATACTTGAAAAGAAAAAATAAAGGCTGCAAACAGCCAAACTTTCCTCCTAAAATTTGTAAACCCAAAATGCGAAGCCTAGATACGACTAGTTTCTTTCGGCGACTTCCATTATGATTTTGATTCAAAATCAGATTTAGAATTAGACTGTGACTCTGATTCGAAATAATACATCAAAAACCATGTATATGGAATAAATCATTGATGTCTACGATGTATATACATATCATGATATTTATTATGATAGTTAGGCATACGCGGTGACGGGAGGAATGATGACGCTTTTTTGTAAAGGACGGTTGACAGACAGACTTATACGCGAGCGAGTATTCATCTCGCTCGTCCTCATATATGATGAGGACAATGTGTGGGATTACAAGAAAGACATTGAGTGAAAATTTAATGAATAAATGAAAATATTATTTTAAATCCTTCCCTACTTTACTTTAGCCTGATGCTTGGATGCTGCCTCCATATCGAATTTTTGAGGAGGAGGAAAAGAAGCACAGAAGAAGGGAAAAGACTATTTAAAATGCCATAAAGACTTTTCGGAAACCAACAGAATATTATTATTATCATCATCATTGTCATTATATTATATGTCACGAGTATATGTATAATGTATAGTCTTTCAGTACATAGATATACAAAAGTAGAAGATAAGAACAGAAAGCTTCCCTGGCGTGGTGGTAGAATCAATTAAAAAGCTTCTGCTGAAGCCTTGAGAACTTTGTAAAGATTATACCGGCTCCTAGAGAAAGTGCCTACAGTATTAGGTAAGAGTACATTGGCATACCGAGAGTTGGAATGATTTTGGCCATCATTCAATTTCTTATTTTCTTGTTCTCCTAAAAAAACTCCTCTTACCTTGCTGAATTGAGTGCATATGCCGCACTAAATTCCAACTCAAATATTGCTACTGTATTCCATTTACTCCGATAAAATGATGATTTTAAGTGAAGCTAAATATATACATGGTTACTACGGTTAGAAAAGACCTGCAAATCCCTACAACATTTTCCCTCTCGTTTTGCGGTAGAATAATAGCCCCCATGGAAAAGTCGAATACACACTCAGAATAAGTCACTCAGTCAACTCTCTCTCTCTCTCTCTGTATAAGTGACAAGAAACGCTCTTCCTTCTACTTTCGCCATCAGAAGAGAAAAGAGAGAAGATTCCCTGTGACATTCGTAGTACGAAATACCTAATCCATCTAGTGAAAATCCCGAAAATACCCGGCTCCACGATCGTATGTACATCATATGTACAGATGATAGAGACAGAAGCCCCTGTTTCATCTTCTCCTTTTTTCATTTCAATCTCAAAACTCAATCCGAATGAGAAGCTCGGAGTCCGCAGTCACACAATAAAAAGCCCAAGCCCACTTTAATAGGAAATAATTGAAATTGTTGTCCTCCTCTCCTCAACTCCTCACTCACTCTGTTTCTTTCTCACTCTCTCACATACTCTTTCTCTTTCTCTCTTTTCCAGTGCAAGACAAAAACTAGTTACATACATACATACAATCATCCACGTAATATCTGTCTGTAGTCCATAACATAAGAGCTTCCTATATTATTGACGATCTGGAGTTGGGTTCGAACCAGAAAACCTCACTTCGAATCAACTCTTATACATACATAATGCATAAAACATACAAACCAAAATGCATATTGGTTGAGCCTTCTGACGAGAACGAGAATCTATGCCTATGCCTATAAAACTATGTGTATACTGTATATAACACAATATGTATAGTTACTACAGTAAGATGACATGATCCATATTCCATATCATATAACTGGTGGTACTCCTGCTTTGAGGGCCTTCTCTAAAAAAGTAACCAATCTTATGATAAGCATATATATCCATGAATTCACCATGTGTATACATATTTCGGATGGTCCTTGCCTCATATATAATGATTACATGTTGTAACTTAACGTCATTTCAATCATCCTTCCAATCTAGTTCAAAACCTCTCTCTCGCTTTCGGTGAGCTAAAATTACCCCGACTAAATCTTTGATTAAATATATTATGACTATCTCACTTTTCAACTCAATCTTTGTATAGTACCTCTACTACTTTATACTTGGCCATATCAAGTCTCTCAGGATGACGAGCAAGTATCGAAAAATCTCTCCTCTCTTTTTTAAAAATTCAAAATTTTTCAAAGGGCTACAAATGTTATATTATGTAATCGGTAGATATCTAAAATATGACCACATCAAGTATCCATAGTAGATGCATACATATTAGATATTATGTATGTATTTCTGTGCACTTAAAAACCTTAAACAGGATTTAAAAAAGGAGGAAGTTAGGCTTTTACACTTGGAAGAGGGAGAAACAGGGAAACATTACGCTTAAATACGTTATGTAAGACTATAAGATGTTTTGCATAACATGGTATACATTATACACAACAAACATGTATATTGTAAGTAAAACCTCACAAATCACGAGAAGAGTGAGACGCAATCGGGAACGATAATCCGGGAAACCAATGCAATTTTTTCCCCTCCTATCTCCTATCCTGATATTCTCCCCTGTCGAAATGGTTGTCCCTATTTATGTGGTTGACAAAAAACCTCTTCAGATCGTCAACAACGGCAAAATAATTCATTATCCATAATATCGACCACAGGATTTAAATTAAAATCTCTCTCCCTATTCCTTCTCTCTCATATATCGTAGAAATCTCATATGTCGTGATTTTTTAAAGGCAGAATATCTACGTTTTTGCAACATTTCATGTTGCAAAAACTGAGCTGCATACATTCACCATCTAATAATATAGGTATACCTACACATAAACACATACTAACACGGAATACTTGAGTGTAATGAGAAAATTTGTGACATGTAACAATGCGGTAATGAAAATGAAGAAATGATCAAACTGCTGGACTTGAAAGTTAATAATACGAAAATAGACTTGACTTCCCGCTGTGCCTAAAAAACTCAAAGCTTGACCATGGAACGAAAAGGAATATTATATGTTATTCTTCTGTATGTCTAAACACATACATAAAAACAAAAATAAAGATGAACATACAATAATGTAATATGTAGTTAGAAGATATTTTCAATGTACATATTATAGTACAGCTCCCACTACTTTTCTCAACTCGAGGGAAGCTCTTGATTCTTTGATACTCAACGATCCGAGTATATACATTCATAGCATACTGAATTATAGCATATGAAAGAGAATTCCCCCCAGAGCAAACGAAAGAAGTTTTAAAAACGAAATATATATATATTGTATTGTACATTGTATGTTATGCATATTGCATAATATACTCACAGCTAGTACAATATTATACAGCTTCCATGCCTAATGGTTATGTATGATTGCATATTATAATTTGAATTCATGCATCTGTAGATACTTTAACTCCAGAACGATAATAGCTATATGAAAATCGTGAGCGATGAAGTTGAAAGTGATAAATATTATGTGACGAGATAATAATATGACTTGCAAATAAACATAAGTGTGATAATTGTTACCTGTATACTCTGCATACATTTGTTTCTTTCTTTCATTCTCTCTCTCTCCATCTTCAGTATTCTTTCTTCCTTTCACATTGACTCTTGATTGAACGCAGAAGAAGAGACAACGAGTGGTCACATCAAAGATGAATATGCATTTACTCAGTGTGTAAGGCCAGTAGCAGCTTTAATACCACAATTGAGTAATGAACTAACCCTTTTTTAAAACTTATTGCCTGTAAAAGATCATAAGTAAATATACATTGTGTCAGATTTATCATATTATGTATTACATTTTCATACTTCATAACCCATAAAATTCAACGTAGAATATTCAAACGGCAATGTTGTAAACAAATATAAATATAATAATTTCAATTGCCGTTTGATTGATTACGTTAACATTTTCACAAAATAATATTACAGATTACAGACATATACACATCATACATAAGTATTAAATTTTTGTCAAATCTCATAATATTGGACACGTAGTTCGTAATTCATAAAATATACTTAATGTGAATAGGGTACAATAACGAAATAAAGGATGCCCATGTAATGTGTAAAAACTAAAAGAAAAAACATTCGATTCGACGAATGAACGCAAGAATGGAAAATAATAAGACAATAAAACATCGGTTACAGCGTAAAAAATAGGCATGTATCATGTAGATTGTGGAGACGTGAAGCCAGATTGAACGAATGAATGAATGAATCCAATGATTATATGTCAAGCGGAATAGAAAAGAGTCCCGGGACGACAAGAAGGAAGGAGAAAATAGTCATAAGTGAAGGAAGACAAACGAATTCAGATACGGACTCGTGCCTTCTCCTTCTTCGCCCTATATGAAAGTCTGTCTCTGGTGGAAGAGGTCATTTTTCTCCATGGTCAACTACATTAATCGACTTGTCTGTCTCGTTCTCACAATGAAAATCGCATTATTCATTCTGAGCTCCCTCATTCATTTTCTCAACAGTCATACATTTACTGCCACACGACAGACGACAGAACTGCTTTGCGTCAATCGTCAACTCCGATTTTCTGGACAAAACCTTCTCACATCTATTTTGCCTTGATTTTCCCCACCCTCTTTATATCCTTTAATCCTGTGTAGGTTTCTGCATCTTTGTGATTTTATATGTATCGTACATAGATTAGACAAACTCTATACTCCATTTTTCTATTCCATTAACAAAACCATTTTAAGAACACAACCTAAATACTTCATTTAAATGCCTCATTATCGTTATATATGCATTTTTTTTGCAAAGGTTTTCGTTCACTGAAATTAAATGACTGATTACAGCCAAGAATAACTTGTAATTTTTAAGGAAAACATGTTATTTTATTTAATGTTTCATAACAATAATACCTTATTACTTTTTGTTATCCACTTCTTTGCTTTGGTTGTTGATTAATTTATTATTTTAAATTAATCATAATAAATAGTGTTATTATTACTGTTCAATGTCGTTGTATTGTTTCAAAGATTTAGATCTGATAGTTGACATAGCTCTCAAATCTTAGAATAGTGTAATATTATTATAAGCGCTTTTGTATTATCATTTTTTTACCCATAACAATTTACACTCGTATCGTTAATATTTAATATTACACCATATAACAATAACGTACACTTCAACACATACAATAGCAAAGTAAGAGTAGAATTTAATGCTCTAGCCTTTAACATTTGTTCTCTTTGTTGTCTTTAGTCTTTACAGCTTATCGTAATAGTATAGAACAATAAAAACACGTGTGAGCAATATCAGAGAAATCCTGAATTTTCTCCATATTATTGTCATCTCAGGTATTACATAATATAGTTATTGTATAGAATAAGCATAATAACGGAGAATTATTATGATTACATTGTATCACTAGATTAATGACAACAATAATGAATAACAGACAGTCTGACCCTCGTAATAAATATTATTTAAAAGTTATTGCTTAATACATTTCTACTTGTATACCGGGAAAAATTCCACCACCATATTTACATAACAATTTTACATGTAAATCAGCTTCAAGCTGCTTCGCATAAATCATTATCTTAAATTGGCCTAAAATTAAAACAAACATGAGGCTAGAATAAATAAAACTTGCAATAATGTATTAGTGTAATGATTGGACAACATTCCATTTTGCAGCCTAAATCGTATTTTACATGCACATATACGTACAATACACATTATGGTGTATGTGAATACTTAAACACACTTTAAATTAGCAATCACAACCTTAACAATAATATCTTAAAATATGTGTAACATGTAGCTCGTGCGATGTATACATTGTGTCACAAAATATAAAGTCAATACAATGCATTTTATAAGGTTAACGAATAATGATGAGCGTTTTGTAACAAATTATATTTTCAGCTAAATACCCTTTGTTTTTGTGTAACATCAACTTTGTCAAATTTGATTTTCTCAAGTTGTAGTACCTAATTGAATAGCATGTACACTTAATTTATAGGTGAGACCATCTTTAAACAACAAACCAAAACATTCCGACTTGAACTGGCACTGGATTCGCTCATGCATAGTGATTATATATGTATTATTATATTTAACTATATACATGTACTCGAAAACAAGTGACAAATATTTTAACAGTATTAAATATTCTTAAATATGTATAATAATAGTTTGTAAGCAGTACATACATACAGTATTGTTGAGATGCTTTTTGATTTTTGAAATCGATAGCTATACATACATAGGTCGGTCAATGTATTTCTAGAGTCCGCTAGATGTATATTCCTCGATGTGCTGCAATATAATATGCTTACAAATTTTTAATTTTTACAATAAAAATTTGAACGCTTTTTTTTGCATGGACGTTGGATCATTATTATATGCGCCAGTTTATATAGTGAACTAAAACTAACATAGCATGCAGCTTACTACTAAAGTTGATACAAATATCTGATTCTAATAATCCATTGAGCAGCTCATGGATAAACGGCATGTGTGTAAAAAATACAGTACCTCAAATGCATAGTTCTTTGTACCCTTAATTCCTCAAGAATTTTCAAAACCCTCAAAATAAATAAATCTTTTTTGAAATGAAGGAAATTTAATTTTGCATTTATAATATCGTCAGATAATAATATGCATACACTGTATAATTTGTATATAACATGACAAATGTCATGCAACATATTTCTTTGGTTTCAACGAATTAACATTAATCATGTGTTATTTGTTCACTCTGACGACTTTTTTACCCACTACCCCCTAAACTCTCACATTTGTGCTTCTTCTAAATAATTGAGCTAATTTTCAATTTTTGCGTGTTAGTTTTTAAATAGTTTAATAGCATAATTAATACAGTTTTTTCTAAATATTGCACTTGCATGAAATTTCTTTTGCTTCAGATTTGGTACTGAAGTCCACTGAAAACGAGGTTAAAATTGGTACGTCACTTTCAACTCAAAGGCTTGTACTATTTCATGATGACACTGTCATAAGAAGAAACCAATTATAATATATTTACAACTGTATGTAATTTTTATGCACAACAATCACTATTCAATGCCTTATCATTTCCGAAATACTCTAAATAAATACTTCTAATTTTCGCCTATACGCTAATAAGGGAGCTTGTATACCATGTGTATATTATATCCATAATTACTAACAATTTTCAAAAGTAATTACTATCATTTTTTGTGATCGAATTTTTGTGTAAAATACAACATACCGATAAAAATAAGTACTAATAATTGCTGCGGGACAAACAAAAAACAACTAGTCTACTTCTTTTTTGGTTTTTGATTTCCCTTCTTATTGGGTGATTTTGGTCCACTATTGCTACTACTTTTAATACCTTTACCTGCTTGATTGGATTTACCCGATTGGTTTCCTGTTGGAGGACCACTTCGTTTTCCTCCCTTCACCTTAGAATTCCAGTACCAAAGCATCTGAAAGACGATGAGTCCGTTAGCCAGGGACGCAACGGAGTATGTCGTGATGACAATTTGGTCTCCAGTCTCCTGTATCGATGTAAATATTCGAGCAACCGACCCCAGGAACAACATGAAAACAGTAACGGCTGATAGCTGACCAGTCGATTGATTCCGGTAATTTGACACTGCCTGAATCATCTGCCGAAACAAATTTCATCACACACAAGCATAGTGTTAGAAGACAAATTTAATACACCCCATCCCATAAACATTATCGGAACAAAATGCATCACTTTTACCAAGTTGTAATAAATGCATGTTAGACAAAGCCTAGTACAATATTATACTGGTTTACACTTCCTCTTCCAAAAATTTTATGAATACATACACATATTAACCTCTGTATTTCTATACAACTTGAAAGTAATCATTAATTTCACCTGCTTACTCACGCCTACACGAGCCACTAAAATCCCAGACAAATTTAACATCATACCCCTCCCTACTGTACAACCATATCCTGGATATTCTCATGTAACACTAGCTAGGAGTTCAAATTCGTTTGTTAATGTTAACTTTTTTCACTGATTTTTATATAATATACATAATACATAATACAATACAATAAAATACGAGGAGAAAATGTGAAGCCACAAGACATATAATTCTTTGAAAACTACTGATAGTCATAAAATTAACTTGAAATTAAATTTGCACAACAAGTATATTTAATAAATGAATGAATGAATTAATGAATGCAGCGACAAGAAGAATAACAGAAAAGTTTCCAGAAGCGAAGAAACAGGAGATGTGATAATTTAAGAACTGGCAACTCGCAATCCAAATTATATTGTAGGTATACGACAATTTTAGCTAACTAAAGTGTAGGATAATAAGACGTAATAATTAGTAATTAATCAGCCTGTGGGAAACCTTGGTTTAAAACCTTCGATTCGCATAGGTTCCGTGAGTTTCTAGAAAATTTACACATAGTATGCAGTATGCTTATATATCATATTATGGAGGAAGAAGTCCAAGAAGATTGGCAATGGAAATGAAAACTTTGTTAATTAGGAAGTGTTCTGCCCATGAATGGCTGACTGAGTTAGTATAAATAGCTATAGGTATAGGAAGAAGGGAGAGTAATGAGAGAGATTTCCATGAAAATAATAAAAGGAGGAGGAAGAAGACTGAAGACGAAGTTAAGACAAGTTGCTCCTTGCTCGTGTCTTTTCACTTTAAGTATAAATCCATGGCTTAAGTGTCTTCAAAACTACATTACTACACTTAGGTGGTCTCACTCTCTTTCTTTGTCTTCATCAGCAAATACTTAGGGCAGAGTAGAACCCACTGGGTGAGTATGATGATGAGAGTAAAAATATTATTATTTTCAATTGATTCCCATGGCTCCTGTGACTAGAAGAAGATGCACAAGACGATGACGACGACAGAGAAATAGGAGGACTCTCTCTCTCTCTGGTCTTCTGAAACAAAAGACTCATTTCTAGGAAATTCATCTACATCCAGCTGCCGTTGACACCATCTCACATTTACAAGACCTGAACTAACTCTTATGTAATATTTAATGCCTTTCAAAGAAAGACGCTGCTTGACTTGCTTGCCCACCCATTTGATGTATATCTCTATCTCACCCTCTCTGTCTCAAACAACATTTCATTTTCCACACGATACCATTCGAGAATCTTTCAAAAAAAAAATTATAGCACTAAAAAACTAAAAACTTCCATTCTACCTCAAGTTAATTCTTCCTCCTACTCCGATTCAAATATTTTCTCATGCTAAAAATCCTCAAGCTACATACAATATACAATACTATTCAAGTTTGGCAAGGATATATTCAAGCTTATGAAAACCTATCCCTACTTAACCTTAATTAAATTCTTCGACATATACCCAATTACTATGATTTCTTCATGTCAAAGTTGTTGAAACTCAATTTGTAAAAAACTGAATATCAGCTGTAATCTCTATGACTAATCACCAGTTGAAAGCCGGTCAAATCTCTATATAACACGGTATAGATATATACCGTGCAATACTATAAGGAATCATTTTCCCAGGTTTGTTTCAACTTTGCGGGAGAAAAAATTGGAAATAAAAACAGTCAAAGTGATGAAAAATTGAAGATGGTCAAAAAAAAAATGGAAATAAGGTTAGAGCTGTCCAGAATCAGCCTCCTGCCTCAATACGCAGTAAGTACATACATCAACAATTTTTTAAACCACAAACGACAACTGAGTCAAGGTAGATTAAAGGAAAAAACGAGCGAGGACTGCTGATGGAAACTGAAGAAAGCTATCAACACCTTTTCCCTTCAAGTATCGGTAACTCGGAATCTAATTAGTTACAACATGAACCATGACCACGAGTTAAAAAAAAAAAACATTAGTTGTGTTGTAAAAAGGTACCAAGATAATATACAGTGTAGATACAAACACCACCTACGAATCCTTATGCACTTATAAATTTGGCATTGGAATATGTACCAGAACTGTAACAGGAATACAAACTACATATACACGTCATAAAACATGCAATTGATAAATACTTTTACACTTGCACCACATCACCACACAACGTAACTGTAATTATCAATATAGTCACTCAGTTGGAATCCAAAGAAAATCACCGACTTAATTTTCATTTTGAGCAAAATTCAACTTTTACTACAAGAAAATGCAGAACATCCTCTCAAAAATGTCTATATCTATCGAGGATAGTGGAATTTTGACTAAATTTAAACCTGAAGTCAGTCAATAATTTGTCAGAATGGCGTATATGTCCAATTTGAAACAGCTAAACATTTAAATGCCCAAAGTGGTCTACACCTATACAGATGGAAAAGTATATGAAGTAATACAAAAGTACACAAAAATCATTTCCATGACTTTTGACTTTGTTTCACTCATAGCACAAGAACTATATCGTTGGTGTAGATGCAAAAACGGTCATATGCTATGTTGAAGACATAGCATATGACCATTTTTGCATCTACACCGAAGATATGTACTATATATCATGTATGATTATGCATATAAATTAAAATAGCTAAACGGTTTCAGTCACGAACCCTTTGCAAAGACTATTCAAAAACTACTCTTCAACCTCATGAATTTAGTTTTGTTAGTTGTAAGTATTTGGTTAAGTATTGTAAATATTTTACCTTGCTGGCCACAATGATGGGAACATTAGCTGCTTGCATGGACCACAAAACATCGTTAGAGGTAAAATCGGAGACAAGTGCATACAGACTCGCACCATAACCGACGAGGAAGCTAATGGCCAGTAATAAACTATTGTAGTTGTAGGCTAAAACCAATGCAGCAATCACGGATGTTTGCACTGCAAGAAAGCAGGACTCTCCCCAAGAACTAGAAAAATAAAAGAATGAACATAGGTATCAAGTCAAAGTCAATATATATATGCATCTAAAATCATCATTCTTTGACAAACAGTGAAAAACCACGAATTACTTTCAAATGTTGGTTAGGAGAAAAAATAATATGCCTCAAAAGAATTTTAAGTACATAACCCTAAATGTAATTTTATAAAGCAGACCATTTATGAACTAACTAACAAGCATAATAGTAAATAATAATATGTTTAAGAATACAGAAAAACATGAAAAGGGAGCTGCACAAGTGCAACATATAACTAATAAATGTTCTTCAGAAAAATATTAGTGGAGGAACGATTGATGTTTAAGCATAAGGTCGGTACAAATCAATCAGAATCAAGGTGCGAACTAATCCAAGCCCCCCACTAGGGGAAATGAAAGAAAACCGACCATCATCATCTATCTATCCATCCATCTAAATCTATACTTTTATATCTGCAACCATCGATATCGTTACTTTAGTAAAAAGAAAAAACTCATCTTAGGTTTACACAATTAAACCTCATTTCATTCCCATCAACAACATCAACCCAAGAAACTTCACCACCAAACACAGTCAACTCTTTTAATTACAACTATCCATATACATAATATTGAAAATGTATGTACAAGTATTCTTCTTCCGATCCATCGATATGTGTATTAAACCAAAAACAAAAAATCTACCTTCGGCTTTTATTCTTTGACGTAAATATAGATACGTTATTTGTATGTTTGTAAGTATATCGGAATCCTTTTTTGACACTCTTCATTCTTTTTCTCCATCCGCTATCGTTTTCAATCTACTATAAAGCTCTGTGTTTTTTCGAGGTCAGGGTAATGCTGAGGTTTAATATTGAACATAAAATAAAATATATTCCCGGTTAATGCCAACAAAATCCACTTTGATCATCATAGGACAACAAGTTTCAGCGTCTCTTCTTCTCCTTGAAATGATAAGTAAAGACAAAAGAGTAGGAAGCAGCGGCATGACAAACAATTGCTGAAATGTGAAATAATTGCTCTTTTTCATCCTTCCTTCGCCTTAAAATAATTTACAATATCAAACCCAATATTGGAATTCAGATACATGATACTGACTACCGTACACTCATTATTAGAATTTATTTTCCATCACTTACACTGAAGATCCTCATAAAAAAAGAACAGAGGAATGTAAAATCTCTACAATCAACCATTTACCATCATTTATGACATCTAACATACCACATATAACATAACATACATGAATATAATAACATGTGATTATGCGATCGAAGAAAAAGCTATATTTTCACGCATACTTACATAATTATTCATGCTCATAGAGACGTAATACAGGTCTAACCAAGAAGAGGGAAGAAAAATGAAGTGTTTGATATATCTGCTGACCAAAGTGACATAAAATAGACAAGTCTAAAAACGCCTTCTCAAATAAGCCGACATCACCTTCATCTATCTATTTACCGATTCGGCGATCATATCTCTCTTTCTCTCTCTTCCCTTTCTTCCCCACACACATCTTTCTTTCGTCTTTCAATGCGATGCTATTAGACTAACAATTGTAAATCTATTTACTAAAAATGCTGCCAACATTGTGCATATAAGATATTTCTACATATAAGACCAGGGGCCTATTTCATAAAAGTGACAATCCGACAATTACAATTTACAAATCACGTGACACATATTATTTAAATGGCT
>JAQIVE010005437.1:0-12892 GCA_034698285.1 Sminthurinus bimaculatus | reverse complement strand
ACTTACTCAAAAGGGAATTAAAGGTACATCATCAGGATATTTATTTTAATTTTACACATAAAATTATTATGAGTATTTAGACGTATAGAGTTTGTAATGTTATACATAGAATATCTAATGTCTAAGGACTTGTATATTGTATACACTATACACATTAGGCTTTGCTTATGGAGCCGGTCCGCATCTCATTGCTTACACTGAGTCAGGAACTTGCTTTGGTTGGGGTATGTAAAAGACAAACGCTGATTTCAACTATTCGTGTTTTTCATTTTCTTTTTTAAAGCCTAAAAGCATTGTTAATTTTAACCTTTTTTCTATAGGCCGAAATACATTTTGCCAGTTGGGCCTTGGCTATGCATCTCCGACGGTAAACTTAAGAACTTTTTTTACACAGAGATTATGTTTGTCGCATGTCGCATCACATTACATATCAATATCACGATGAAATTATTATCATTTATTTTGATTCGGCAGAATGGACCGACTTTAATCTCTGGAAGTCTATATGGGAAAAGGGTCATAGAGGTAGCCTGTGGAAGTCACCACACATTGGTTTTGACAGATACTGGAGAAATGTTTTCCTTTGGGAGAAACAGCTCTGGACAAACTGGTAAAGCTTGTACTTTATCATTTTAAATCATAACAATAGTTTTAAAAGTAAAATGTATTAACTGATGATATAAATGTCATTACTACAGGCTGTGACAGTACAATTACGGTCAATCAACCGAGCCCTACACTAGTACCATTGATAGAAAATACTAAAATAGTGTCTATAGCGTGCGGTCGAGCTTCGTCATTTGGAGTCACTAACACGGGTGAAGTTTATTCCTTTGGTTTAAATGAAACGGGACAGTTAGGAATAGGAAACACTGTGAGTAAATAAAGGTGAAAAGCTCTTATATTAGTATTCTGTTCACGTATCCTCACATAATGTACTCCCTGTAAACACTCAAGGTTTTTAGGGCAAAAGATCATTCTTATGGGGCATAATTAAATGAGTAATTATTATTGCTTGTTTGAAACAGGAAAACCAGTGTAATCCGACGAAAGTGACGCTGCCAGCGTTTATTTGCAAAGTAAGATTTAATTTCTACATAAAATATGTACGATACAACTAACGCAAAAATATTGATGGTGAAATTAAGAATTAAGTATTAACTTTATAATATGACATATCTTGTAGGTAGCTTCTGGTAGTCTCCATACCTTGGCTCTTTCAGATGATGGAGGTTTGTATGCCTGGGGAGCAGTAAGTTTATGACAAAAAATAAGTTAAAATAATGTTTTGCTGTTTTACAAAAATCAAAAATCAATCAAAAGAGTTAAACATGTACAAAGGTATTTATACTCAAAATTAATTATGTACTATAGAATTCCTGGGGACAGCTTGGATTGGGCCATAAATCAAGCATCTCATTGCCGACAAGAGTTGCAACAGATATCGGAAGAATTATAGATATTGCTGCCAGTCCTTACAGCGATATAAGGTCAGTAGACGATTTTGCAACGTTATACACCTGTATCTTTTACAATTTTGTGTAGCTTTTTAAAGAAATGGTATAGTATTGCAGGCGTTTATAAATAATTAGTTTCTAAAATTATAGTGCTGTTCAAACTCAAAGAAAAATCTACATGTGGGGTAAGTGTTTGGGACAAGCAATAGCTCTGCCGTTGGAGACTCAGTTGAAAACTCTCGATGATGTCTTTGCATGTTACAGTACACCTTCAGGTACAAATTATACTACTTATGCAAATTATAGTATTCAGTACATAAGTTTAAATAGACAAACTTTTATCAGTGTACATATTGTATCTTGTAGTAATGTTTTTGAATTAGAAAGTCCCAGGAAGTGTTTTCAACTGTGACCAAAAAAAATAAGACGATTTTTGTAATAATATTTGAAGTTATGTTGTTGACAAAATTCACATTTTTTTATACAAACTTCTTGCAGTTTGCTATCGGCCTGTGCAGAGGAAAGTGGGCATTGTCGAGGATCTTTACTGTGCCTTTGACGACCCAGAAACGAGTGATGTCAAGTTTTCAGTTGAAGGCCAAATCATAAATGTGCACAAGTCAATACTAATCATTCGCTCAGAATTCTTCCGAAATATGCTTCAAGGGGTAGAAAATACGGAAGCTATACTAACGATGGATGGACCCTGGAGGTTTCATGTGTTTCGAGCATTTCTCAAATATCTTTATACAGACGAAATTGAATTAAACCGTGAAGACACTGCCGAGCTATTGACTATGGCCAAAAACTATTGTAACACTCAGCTACCGAACCAATATTCATGAGAAAAAGCCAGAAACTTGTTTGTCTTCCAGTATCCAGTGTTAAAGTCATTAATAATTAACTGTTGAACACGTTTTTTACCTTCTTTTCCACTTTCGTACCATGTAATTACAGTACATCATCTACTAGGACTATCAGCTAACATGTTATGCATGTATACATATCAAAAACATACAAATCAAGAATATTTATAAATACATTATAAATATAATGTTGCCTTCTATGATACCTTTTTATTTTTCTTCATGTTCTATGTTCTATGCACGGAGTTTATATTACTGTTATACTTATATTTCTCTGTTGCATTAAAACTACTGTTTAATTATGCATTTTAAATAAAGACGTAATTTATTGAACAACAAATAAAAAATCCATTTACCCGATTTCTAACATGAAGCATATCGTAAAGGTTCTTAATACTGAAGTACTTTGGCTATGTTTTGTAAAATTAAGGTGCTAATTGTAATTAAAGCTCTGCTTTACATTTCTGAGGCATCCTTTTTTCGTGTCTTATCCATAGCATGAATGTATTTTCGATGCACATACGACATCATAATAAAACATTTCAAGCGAGAAGGCGGCGAAAGGTGTTATATATGTATATTCCGTGTAAAAATGACCGTTTGAGTTTTGACATATAAAAAATTCCAGTTCATCCGTTATTTCATTCTCATCTTCTCCCTTCTCCTCCTTTTCTATCGGTGCATTATTATATTGCTGGATTAATGACCGAATTAATCTCTCTATAGATCTGAATAGTTAATTAGTGAATTATAGTTAGGTTTTCGTTTTAGATCTTATAAGGCCTTAAAGTACTTACTTATCCAAGGTAAGCATAATATTATAATCGTGTTTTCCTTATTCCTTATAACTTGATTATTTTTTCACAAAAATGACAGTATATAAATCAAAGTTACCTTATACATACATCTTACATCTCATACATTGATCAAACATAAAAGAATCGTTAAGAGGTGTGTCAGTGTAACAGAGGGTATAATTAGATGTTGGATATAATATTATTATAGTTGCGAGTAGACTATTTTGCATGAGGCTACTGTCTTTATTTCTTAAAAGAAATAATTAAGTAATGTTCTATAGATAATATATTAAGTATGTATATGTGTGCTAGTAGTACATTATTGCAAATATTGGTAGCTAAAATGTTGCTGATATTTTGAATACTTTGTCCCAATTTTTGACCATCATTACAGAGACGCCACGGAATCGACTTGACACATCAGCTATATTGCTTATACCGTTGAATAATGTTACCGGACAAGAAGTCTACCTCATTTACTTGGCTCCAAGGAACCAAAAAATTAACCTCTGAAGGAGATAAGCAGGAAAAGCTGAATTTGAAAGAGGAAGAAATGGACATGGACGTTGATATGTCTATTCCTCAAACACCACATACCGTCTCAAAAGTAACTATAACGGACTATTCAGATGCTTGGAAAGAAAACAAACTAAATCATCATCAACAGCAACAACAACAACAGCAGCAACAAAAACGGAAAAGGATGACGAGAATGGGAGCTTCTTCATTAATTCGGAGGACATCCGCCTCTGGTAAGCAGTATTTTAGTATGGAACAAGATTTGCGAGAAGAAGACGAATCTCTCTTTGCTGACGAGGATACAAGTGGAAATAGTAAAGATTCCAGCTCCTCCCTGACTCAAAAGTTAAATAAGACTATTAAAGACGTTAAAACGTCCATTGGAAATCTTTCGCAGGTAATCATGTCATTCTCGATTGGCTTACAAGCAATTTTTGAACTTCAAATATATTGTATTGTGTTTTTTTATATTTCATAATATTAGAAAAGCTTTTGATTAAACTGTCTATTTTAATGTTGTGCATTGCAGAAATTTAGACGATCCACTCGACGACGATATGCTCTTGGTCTTGGAGAATCAGCATCAATGGTAGATATTAGTCCAACCAGAAGAATCCTTGGAAGAACTCCGACAAAATTGTACAGCCCTTTTGGATTTGATTCTCCATTGTCCAGACCACCGATGCGGCGACTTGAGCATCCAACAACTCCTCAGATGATGCGAAGAACCTCATTAGCTGTAGCATCTAGAATACAAAGAGGATCACCTCAAACAAGAATGGGATTACGAGACTTGAAAAACTCTCCAATCATAAATCGTCAGAGTTTCCGATTTTGATCTGTTACACATTTTGATCTGATTGTGAGTACATGACATCGAAAAAAGATGGTAATGTGCCTTCCTTTGCTTTTCTTATTACTAACTTTAATAGCCCTTTTCTCATAGTTTTTTGTATTTATACAGGTAGATAGATGTTTCTGCAGTAGTGAGTTTTTTGTATATACGCTGATAGAGTATTAAAGCACTATAGAAGTAAGAATCGTACAACCAGTATGAAGTAAGTTTTTTAAAACGCTGCAAAAAAATCATGTTAGTATCGGAAATCGTTATGTATGTTTACAAATTATATTGCATGAATTTGTAAAACATGATGATTATGATGAGCAGCAATGAGTGGTACCGAATTTTAACTCCACGTTTTGACAGACTATTTTCCATCCAAAAGAGTAATATATATGTAATATTTCATAACTTATAGCATTTACAAAATATTTAGATTTTGTAAGATTTAGCAATAACAATACCTGTGAACTGAAGAATTTGTATCTTCTGGTAGCTGCAAATAATTAGCGACTTACTAGTTTTTTTTATAACTACATTTTAGCAGGACTAATACTAATGCCAATATTCTGAACCAAGAATGTATTAAATGTCTAGAAATTTCGTTGTAACACAGTTATCACGAAATTTCGTTGTAACACAGTTATCACGAAATTTATTTTTATTTTTATATTGCATGATTCACACTGAAACGATAGTCTATTTCTAGTAAAGTATTCTGGCTTCCTATGCATGCAACAAAATACCGTATATTTAATATTTATACATATTAAAACTTTTGATGCTGTATAGGTTTTCACTCTTCAGTATGGGAAAATATGTATTTTTTGTAATTCTTTGAATGTAAACTAATTCTATAAGTATATAAAATATAGGTGAAAATGTGCCTATAGTTGTGAAAACTGTACATATTATTATTACCCATTGTTTTTAGTACATATAGTTCCATTATGTATAGCTGTAACAGTAACATTTGAAATGATAAATGATTGATTCTAGAGCAGAATACTTTTTGATGAAGAGTTAGGAGTTATACATTTTACAATTATTAGTAAAAATATTATTATACTTTTACTTTCCATCAAAATAAAAGCTAAACAATAAAATAACATAATACAACAACATGCTACTTGTCAAGAAATAAGTTCATTTCAATGTCAATATCAGGCTCTTGGATAACATGAATGCGAATGTTAACTTAAATCAATCGTTAAGGGTTATTGATTGTTTCAATGCAACAATGGCAATAATTATTCTTGAACCCATTCAATTATTGTCATTTTGCAGTAAAATACAATGACCAAAACCGGTACGATGTAAACTAGCGTTATGCTTTTGCTTTGTACACACAAGTCATCGTAAGTTTTGTAAAATCTTTTCGTGGACTTTTTGTTTAATCTTTAGAACGTTTGACGCAAGACGTTTTATAACAATATTTAGTATATTACTGCAATAGGCCAAACCCCGTTTTTCGTAACACTTTTTGTCCATAATCCATTTTTATATACTAACCATGAAAAATATGCAACGATTCCCCAAGAATGTCAATCCGCTCTAATCTCACATACAAGTAAACTCACTTGCTTGTATACTTACATGGAGTAGTTTTTTGCCTCATTTTAATTTTTCTTTATACTTTCATCTACATTTTGACAGGTGAAGTATACAGTAGTAAAACTATGCGGTTTATGCATCACATGCACATGCATTCATATGTTATGAATTTCCACTGTGTGATTTGATAAGATGATGACCTTGACAGAAACTGGCGATTCTATAATATACTACCTAGTATTAATTTAATCCCTATATGCACATAATGATATATATGCATACATGTGTAAGCATATAGCTAGTAGTTATACACAATTAAGGAAGGAGAGGACATTGTTATTTAATTTTTTACACATTATTATAAACTCGCCAGGCGCGTCTTTTCCTGAGCTTCTTTATCATTATTTTCTTTCTTTCACTCTCCCAGAAAACCTAGGTAGATATTATGTATGTGTGTTAAGTTGTAATAATGTTATATTATTTGAGTTCATAAACTATTCTTTTTCACGACTCATTTGATATTCAAAAGGTAGTTATGAGAATGGCATGGCTCTTCTCTCAAGACTCAAGATACATACTTACACGGAACAAATGAACTCTTTGGGAATAACGAGTGTCGTCGACTTTTCTTTCCATATTACGTGTAACATGCGGCACGAAAAATGCACATGTTATGTCCCATAGTCTCTGTGTATGTAATTTCTTTACAGGTGCTTCATTGCAGGTGTAAGTACAAAGAAATTTCACGATGAAAAATCCATTACTTACTAGTGTAAGTACTTGTTCATAATAATGTGTGCATATTATACAAAACAAAGAATACTGTTGAATTCACTGTCAGTCAGTGAGAGATTCTCGTGAGAATCTCCGTCTGAATGTTAAAGAAAGAAAGAAAAGACGCGAGCATGGAAAATTCTGGTATTACTTATGTATTTTAACATGTTTATGAATTTTATGCCACATACTGTTTTTCCAATCATTTTTTGCTACAAATAACTAAAGTTATTAACTTGTATTGTGTATATAGGCAAGAAGTCAGGAAACTTTGAAACAACAAAGAGTATGCAAGTAAAGATAACATGCAGAAACTAGAAACTGATATATTTTTTCTTTGAAAGTAAAATTTTTATTGGAAATTCATCAGTTTTTATACATATGATAATATATTATAATATTTATTTATATATAGTTTCTTATTTTTAAGCGAGCAATGATGACGAGCCATACAGTCACTTTCTCGTTTTCCTTACAGACATATAATATTCAGCACTTGGATTAACAAGATTAAGATTTGTCCACTCTCATCTGTCACTTTTTTAACAACAAAATAATAATATAATAACCAAAAGATAATAATGTACAATATATTTTTCCAATGATAAGCACTTACTATTTGCACGCCGTTGTATATTGACGTACAAACAATAAATCGTAAGATTATCATCATGTATATAATAATATAGTATAATAATATATAATATTTTTCAGTCTCATAAATTAAATGTATAATATAAGTGAAAATAATTGTATATGACGCAATGACCGAAAAGCCAAAGCCAAATGCATACATACACACAGTGGATTACTAAAAATGCTAAAATGATACAATAATATAAGATACATAGATGTATTAGGTTAATGTATAGTATAGAGAACAGACGCATAGTTTCAACGGCGTTATAACATTAACAATAAAGCAACGGCAATATATTATAATACCTACTTACATTACATGATACATTTACAAATTTTTCAACAAATTTTCAGCAAAAGTGTACACGCACATAATTTAGTTGTGCACAGTTACAGTTTTTCAGTTTGCAGTAGCTACCATTTTTTATATATAATACTAATAATTTTGATAATGTCTACAGTCTTCATCATGTAATAATGCAGACATTATCATAACAAATTATATAATACATATTTAGAATATGATGTGTAGGTACCTTTTCTATTTCTTTTTCTGTCATCGCCATCATCATCACTGGTCATACATACTAACATGGATGTAGATGTTTCTAACAGAAAATCTTGACTATTATAGTTAAATAGTCCCAAATATTTTTAAGCTTATAGTAGCTGGCAGGAGTCTCCCACTCTGCTACTGGAAAAATGGCGTAAGCTCCTTCTGCGTCTCGTAAAACGTTTACGCGTTACTTATAGAAAGTAGCGATGTCAACTGAGAAAGCAGCAGGAACAAAGTTACATACATATTATATTGCATGCATTTCACTTACAGAAATAATAGACTTTTTTTAGAATTTATCCTTACAATTTGTAAGTTAGTAAAATCATAATAGGATCTAGCATCATCATAATAAGTTACGCATGGGTAAATATGTCTATAAATACCTATAATATCTAAATTTCATAGGCGAATATACTTACACACGAGCTTGTTTTACATCGACAATCTAAATTGTAAGATTTGAGGTATAATATTTACGATTTTTACGATCTAGATTTTTAAGAGCAAAAGAGCACCGTTTTCGTATATAGTCGTTAGAAAAAAATTCCTGGTTCACTTCTATATTGAACAATAAGGCAAATATGTGTATATTTTTATCACTAGGGTTAATATAAGAGGAAGACTATCGTACTAACAATTAATTTAATGATTTTATACTTAACTACTAAAATATGTTTTAATTTACATATTTAACAATAATCAATAATGATTATTCCATAAAATTTGAGGAAACATATAAGATTATGCAAATAACTATATATACTTAATAACTAAAACAATTTTTAATGTTTGTAACAAATTTAATAAAGCTAATAATTACTTATAAATAATATTATTCGTTTTAACATGAAAGATAGAAAAAATTTAACTAAAATATTTTTATTAACTTATACAAGAGTATTTATATTGATTATAGACACTCATTTTGACTGCCTCAGTCGGGCTTGGTTCAAATTGGAAGTGTAGATAAATACACACTACACACACATTTTTGTAAACATTTTCTACTCACTTTGTAGAAGGAAAACGTTTCTCGTTTTACGCATTTTGTGTATTTAATATTTAACAGAGTTCAAAGTTTCATGTACATCATGTTTTCAAAGGATTTAATAATTTAATGAAAGCTTACTTTTAAAAACTTTTTTCATCAAAATTGAAACATTTAAAAACAGCATTTTACATAATTGTTGTCCTTAGCACGATGGATAAATTAGTTTATAAATAAAATTGCAAATATTATAACTCTATTCTATATTATATTATATTATGTACGTTATACGATACGTGATTGCCAATATATTAGGTAATTGGTTTAAAAACGGAGGAAGCAAAACACAATAACAATTACATATTGCATACATATTATATATAGCGACCTTGCGGAGCACACAAAAGTAAATTATACCCACAACGGAGCAGTATATTATAGGAGTTTGATGGATATTAACTAAAAATTTATGAGTATCTAGCTTTTACAAATGGATAGTTTGTAATAACTGTGGAGCAAAACAAAATATATTTTTAAACAACAATACAAGAAGAATAACAATAAAGGGTTCAAAGATTATACAGATTTGGTAGTGATTATTATCGGTGGTATGTATAATAATGTATACTTTAATAGAAATTCGGTTTTGGAATTTTAGTTAGCCCTGTCTCTTTCCTCTTTCGAATAGTTGGAGTGGCAACATTAGGTTTTTGCGGATTTACGGAGGTTGTGGTTGCTGTTGTGGAATTGCTACTGGAGCTACTGATGGAATCATTATTACAAGTATAGGGAAGACTCGTGCTCTGTCCGTGTAGTTGTAGTTGTAGTTCGGGACTCTTTTCTCTCTTTTGTTCAAACTCTCGGATGGCCATCTCAATGTGAGAAATTTTGTCGGCATCTTGATCCAACTCTAACGCCTTTTTAATCCATTCGGCCAAGTTAGGATAGCCATTCTGGAAGTCTCCACTTGAGTTTTGTGGTTCATCATAATCATTATCGTCTTGGCTGTGATGATGATGATGATGGTTTTGTCGTCCACCAACTAGACTGCCATGTTGCTCCCGTTCTCCTCCCTCAAAATAGGGAGCCGAAAAGAGATTGGGACGATTCCTATGCGGGCGACTACCGATTCCCATTCCAATCCCACTACTCGAAATGTTACCGCAACTATTACCATTCCAGGTATTTTTTCCCTGGCCGCCCATCGGCTTGAGATGAGTGGTGGTGATTGTTGTGTTTGTATTTGGATTATACCGACTACTACTGCTGATACTTCCAGTTCCGATAATATTACTAGTGTTACTCCTTCCAGGCCGACTACCGATGTACTGTCTACAATTGTTACTACTACTACTACTACTACTGTTACCACTATTACTATGCTTATGACTATTATTGGTATTTCTAAAGAATTCAACGGCTCCTCCCGACAGACTTCTCGCTCCACAACCGCGACGACTGGGGAGAGAGGCTGAATTATTTATTAGAGGCTTACTATTACTCGAATTATTAGTAGCGAGGGGCATTTTCCTTGTTGGAGTTGTGGGGGCAGTGCCGGTGCTGTTGGTTCTCTTGTGACCATAATTACTATGGCTTGATACAGACCTGCCTGCAGTGGTGGTTGCACCACAAGGTTCATCTCCAGACGTGTAGCGTTGGCGGAATCCGCCAAGTTGAAGACCTCTTCCTGGTCTCTCACAGGAAATGCTGCGAGCGTGGGATTGTGGAACTGCAGCCGAGGAGGCTGATCTTGGCACTTTATGTGGACTTAAATTCGCCCCAGTACTGCTACTACTTCTCATGATACGGCGCGGGCCGTCCAGGAAGGTCGTGGTAGTCGTTGTGGTGGGGGCAGTTGTGGTCGTCATCTCTTCATCCGTCGATCGGGAATCCGGTCGCTCTGGAGGAAGAAAATAAACAGAGAAAAAAATCCAAGTTATTAAAGTTTCTTCCACATTATGTAAAATAAATACAGCCTCAAAATTAAAGTAAAAGTACGATGACTGTATGGTAAAACAATTATTACTAATTGGCAGACTTGTCCACTGAATTTGGATTTTGCATATATGTGCAGCATGAATTTATGTCTTCTTGTTATTTACACCGTTAAACCCTTTATGCTTGTAAAAGTTTCGTTCTTCTTTCCTATTAGTTTTCTCCCGGATTTATGCCGTATATACATATTTTATAATTTTCTCATGACATGACACAACGAAAAACCTTTCATTTCCCTCAACCCTCGTCTCCACCCTCAAATTTTATGACAAATGCCTACAAATCTTGTACACCTCAAATCTCGGCTCATTGCGTGTGCCTCCGGTCAAATATCAAATAGATGATACTTTGGAAAAAAATACTATGTATCTTGTATTCTCTTGTACGGTCAACGGTGTTTTATTCCGAAGACTTTGACAAGGAGAAATAATTTATGAATTATATTATGCGTATGAACTTGCAGGGTTTTTTTCTGTAAATCCCTATTACATTATTTACTTGCAGCATGGATTTCAGATTTTTCATGCATTGCATGTGGAAGAATTTCAAAAATTTGAATAATGCAATAATATCATCCTTTTTTAATATACAAAGATGGCAAATGTTTAATGTCGATGAAAGGGGAAAAGTTGAAAAATATGGATGCACACGTGCTTCGTTTTATATGTATTACATACTATATTGTAATTACACTGTAAATAATTCGAAAAGCGAGCATGTAAAATTCCCCTTCTTTAATTTTAATTTGCCTTTTTAAATAGTGGAGGACTCTTTGATGACTCTTGACCTTTGGTTTCCTACACATTTTAAAAAGGTTTAATATAGTTTATAAAGAAAGTTAAAAAGCTAGCATAATATAAACCAAAAGGCACTAACCACTAAAACTAAATAATCCTGGCACTATGACTCGATGATATTCAGATCGTGTATAAAATAAATTGGCAGGGTTTTATAGATACAGAATATATTTACAATTTACATGATACAAAACAGGGATCATCTTCATTTCTTCCTACATATAAGTACATACATGGAGAAGGAAAACCCGTGATTCCTTCGGCAGTTTCTTCATCTTGTAATGATGAGCTAACATGTTGAATGCAAATATGTGGAAAAAAGCTCGTGTGAGCATATAGGCTGACTTTGACTTGAGATTTTTATTATTTCATCTCGAATGCCTTTCTGTAAATTGTAAGTTGTACATACTTATATTACAATATGTATTATGTATAATGTATAGGTAATAATATTAAAGCTTCATCTTCTCACTCTAACATGTACATATCAATTTTTTATCATGTATAGATTTCAAATTGCTGTCAAATGAAAAGAAATATTTATTATTTATCCATATGTATGTATGTATCTGTCATGGAACTGCTCTTTACATGCTCTTTAGTTGTGGTCAGTGGAGTTGTAAAGCAGTTTTTAATGTATGCATCTTGTACTTTTACAACCACGCCAGAGGATTTACAAGCAAATATAAAAGGAATAAAAAAGATATCTAACAGCAAGAGAAGAAATTCAAAAGGGCAAGGAAGAAGCTTTTTTACATTTTTGCTTATTATTATGCGTTGCATTGTATCCATGCACACTGTAAGGAAGGAGTCCTTACTAAGGACAGTGTATAATGTATAATATAGTGTGCAGATAAACGCATTGAATTACCTCGATGAAAATGAACAAGTCAATAAGGAGAAAAGCTTCACCATGTATTTAGATTGAATCAAATCAAATCAAATGAAACAGAAACCTATGGAGGTAGGTACATATTACAGTCAAGATTTTTCCCTCCCACTTTTTCTTGCCCTTTATACCTTTACACCTGTAAGGTCAAAACTAACTAGATGATAGAATGACTACACTTAAAAGACTCTGATGTAACTGAGTCCTATCAAAAGCT
>JAQIVE010005436.1:0-12894 GCA_034698285.1 Sminthurinus bimaculatus | reverse complement strand
TAGAAGAAATAACTGTACGCAGGTATGTACAGTGTACAGGGAACGTATTTAATGCAAAAATATAAAGGTATAGATGCAGGGAGACAGGGCGAGAGGCGTAAAAAGACTAGATTTAAGTGTAATTCATACATACATACACACACATAGGATCAGGATAGATGATGTTGAGGCATTAGATAATAGCTAATTGAGAATGTTCTCCGCACTCCTGAGCACACACACTATATACACTCGTACAAAATAAAACTCGGGCTAATTTAATGTAATTCATATGTGTGCAAGGTGCAAGTACTACGTTACTATATCACATCGTGTTTCCCTTTCCCTCTCATTTCATCTTTCATTTATTTAGTTTCCTACGCACACCGCTGCATAACTATTCTATTGGAGTAGGTGGATCGGATTACGAATGAAGATGATTGAAGCTGAAAACATTTTCTCAGAGATTTGATTCTGCATTCCCAATATTTGCCAATATACGTATTCAAAGAGGTCCCATCAAGTCATCTTTGATCGCAAACTGATGACTCGATATTGGATATCGTATTAAACAAAAACAAATAAAGTATTTTCTGCATACATGTACATACATATGTTTACTACATGAGCATATATCTTGTATTACAAATTGCAGGTATCTTTTACCTATTTTTTCAGGCATTTCTCTCGTTCTTGCTATCGTTAACTTGCAGGTTGTTAGAAAGCGTTTATTTGCAATTATCAATTATGTTTTACAGCTTACTATAAAGTAATTTTATGCTGCATTTTGCTGTTGGGCCACCACCCGTATGAACACAAACACCTATTCGCACATTTCACACAGTCAGACTCAGACTTACAATTAGACTCAAAAGTTCTTTCCGGTTTCCATTCATCTACCGGCTTCAAATTGCATTTTGCATCTAACAGCATTTAAAACTAAACTGCAGTTCATATGACATGATAGTGTTTGTTGTTTTTTTTTCATAGTTTGACGAGAATAATGTTAAAGATAAAAAATTGAAAAACATTCAGAATGGAAAAGATTCCAGGAATTTTTGCGTAGGGTTATCAACTGCTGTCTGTTAAGCATCTTCTTGATTCCTGATTATTGATTATCCATCGTCTTTGTACTCTTGGATGGTGTCGTTATTGTTAGGAAAAGATACCGTGATGTGATTCAATCGATTGATGTACATAGTTGCAGGAGTAATTTCCGATTTTGAACATTCCTACACTTCCCCTCCATCTCAACTTGCGAGAGTCACAATCACAAGACAACAATCATGAAACAACAACAACAACATCAACAATAGCAACAATTCAATAAGATTGGAGTTGAAGCAGAAAGGAACAAAAGAAAAAGAAGAAGTGAGCACACGACTCTCAACTCTTTTATTTCTTGCTTCGTTCCAATCAGTCAATCAGTCATGCCTCAAATCGACCTTTAACGCTTTACACCACCACCGATTTGAGATTCGAGTCTCTCGCTGTTGTATCTGTACTTTGTGTGTAACCAATCTGCTGAGGCATGAACTCAACCACAGATTTTCATTTTCCAAAGTCAACATACGCATGTACATACTTATTACTTATGCTACGTCTCGTCTCATTGTCAGTACAATTTGATTTGATCTTGATGCGGATACTGAAGCATGTGTATCTTACATACAGTAATATTATGTACATGTAAAGCGTACTATTCAGACTATTCTATATTCCATAGTATATTATACTATGGAATAGAATAGTCTGAATAAAAAGTGTCTATATGTATAGGCCGATGGTATGAACCTGAACAATTCCATGGTGGAAAATATTCTCCTTCATCATTTGTATGTACAATACACACGATTGTGATGTGATGTTGGGGCTGAATCTGATTCTTGATTCTTGATGCAGACGGAGATTTGTGGAGAAAAAACGTGGCGAGAGGGTCAAAGTTGGGACTTGGGACGATGCAGTCATTCCACTGAACACACGTGCATGACGAACGTGAATTTTGAATCAAAAACAGCGATAGAAAAGAAAGAGAGCCGGGCGGGCAGTGGAGTCGGACTGACTCCAAGTCTGGCTCAAACTCTGCCTTTTGGTTTGATAAGCCAACGCAGATAGACTCAAACATAATAAATATATCCACACAGTTAATAGTTGCTTAATCACTTATGTATGCAAGTATGCATAATGTGTATGCACTTTACATGGTGGAACAGACTGAATTTTGGGATTTATCAATAGCAAAGCCGAGATGTTAAGAGTTGAGACTTTGACTCTGACTTTATATTCTCATTTCTCATGATACGATCCGCTAAGTCAGCCAAAGCAAAAACAAGGCTCAACATGAATATGAACATGAAAATGTATAAAGTATGAAGTTATATGTAATATGCACAATGCACACAACTAGTCTCATTTTGAGTGTTATGTATAATAGATTGCTTAATACTTCTAGTCCGTGTTTGTAGTTTGTATGGCATCGTATCGTAGGGTATTGCATGAAAAATAAGAAAAAGAAAGAGTAAAGAGTTGTAGAAGAAGAAGAGAGGGCGAGAGACGGGAAAAAAGTAAAAAATTCAATTGAATATCATGAGATCTCGGCAGTCAGGCAGGCCGGGGAGTAATTATCATTAGAACAGAACAGAACACATTTCATGATATGAAATGTGTTGTGCTGATAGAAGGGCGCCAAGCTGACGACTTTTTATCCCAAGCCTCGTCCTCCAACCCTCTCCATTGGCCAAACTCGAACTGTGAGGCGGGGCACGCAGGAGGGCCTCCACAGCACAATACTCTGATACAACTCCACATTAACAACACAATATACAATACACAATATTCTCATCATGCCGACAAACGCTGATGCTTTTGCTTTTGCAAGTCCTATCGCCATCTCCTCTCCTCTCCTACTCTCCTCTCGTCTCCATATTCAATCTTCCATCCTCATATTCCTCATCCTTCTCTCATCTCATCTCCATTCAATTTTTGCATGCAAGCAGTCCCAACTTCATCTGTATATATTTTAGAGACTTTTACTGTGATCATTCTCATTATACATTTCCATGATGTTCATGTTCATGTTTATTCCTCAATTTGAAATTGTCATGCCGAAAAAAACACGAGTTTATAATTTCCATATTTGTAAATATATTTGCATAGCATCTATAGCAAAGTACACAATGAAAAATGTATAATACATATGTATTTATGTACAGTATACATAATATGTACAGAGAGGAAAATACAGAAGCCGCATTCATCTCACAGTGTAATTTCATTCAACTGATGTGCATAAATGGATGGCATGGCTCAAGTGCATGAGAACGACAGAGAGAGAGAGAGAGACTTCTTGGCTTTAAAACAACGCCGACGATTAGATTCTCTGCTGCTTCTGTTTTCATGTTTGGCTTTTCTGCTCTTACGTGTATGTAGTGTACTCTGCAGTGGCTCTTTTACTATTTGTCTCTGAGGCATTTACTAATTATGACTATGAATACATTATTATTATTACCATTATGATTATGATTAGTACCATGAAGCTGATGATGATGACGCGGGGTTGTTTTACTTCATGTCGCTCTTTCGTGTGTTGGAGTATCTGTGTGTGGATGATACAACTTCTTCTTCTTCTTCTCCTTATTTTGCTTCTGATTCTTCATTCTATTCCATGTGTATATATTAGTAATTGAATGAAACGAAATTCAATTCAAAGCAAGGCAACGCCAACTGTCCGCCTGTCAGTCAGTCTCTCTGCTGGCAGTGCTTTTGATCTGAATCTATAGATTTGTAATCTGACTCCCTAATAACAATAATAATGCGGTATCAATTCCTCTCAATTGGACCCGTTGAGAGGAATAATGGACCAAGTTATCGCTTAATTAACTTTATCACATCGAACACATCAAACAGTCGAGTGGACCTCCGTTCATTTTTAAGCTCAATTCAAAAAAGCTCAGCTCCATGTTTGTGTGCACACATCATGACAATATTATTTCATTTCTAATTGAAAATTGTACAACCAATAATATACAGCGAAAAAAATGTAGTACTGTCGAATTAACTTTGAGTTTGATTTTGTCCAGATTGGAGCCTATAGATAGGAATAATAGAAGTAAAAATAAATGGCTACATGGTCAGACCTCTGGACTAAATAGATAGAACAGCCTGGATTAAATTACAAACTTTTACACATGTATGTATATTGTATATCAGTATATGTATACGACTTGTCAGTGCAAACTTTGATGTGTCGACCATAAGACCAACTTGCGATTAATTTAATTGTTATTACTTTACGAGTCCCAAGAATGAAAGTCAGCGGAAGAAAATGTAAAGTTGTTGGATTTTTATCTACATTTTCTTCCTTCCAAGCCAAAACCCCGTTTTTTATTACACATTAATTTACTAATGAGGAAAATTTATGATATTTTTTTATTATTCTGTTATTGTTCTCTGATATAAACCCGTATAATATATACTTCCTATGCATACATAGATATAGAAAATGACTTTGTTAATAAAATTCAGATATTATTTATGTGTGTGTGGCTGAAAGTTGAGACGAATAGGATTAAAAAAAAATTTGTTACAAACACAAATGGAGATATGAATAATAATAATTGGGGCGGCTTACTGTAGCGTTTACTGTGAAAAATGTGTGATCAGCACATGCAACATATACAAATACATGTTACGGTAACATTGTTACTGCTAAACTGTAACCGTTTAACACGGCAATACATAATGCCGAGGAAAACACTGATGATGGTCTAACTTTTAATCAACAGTTTTTATCAGGAAAATTAATTCTATAATTAATTATTATTGCCTCGTCGCTTTTCTTGCTTGATTATATTACATCGCCACTCTATACATTGCGCAGTTCTCCTGCATAAACCTTCAGACTTGGTCGAGACTTTTTTTAGATCCTCATCGTCAGTTTTATGTGGAAAAATTAATATCATATATGATTAACGCCGCACTTGCAGGAAGATTTTGTTTTGAAACATAAATTTTCGTCACATTCCTTCTTCTGATTCAAATTTCTCGTGAGCCGCTGGGATGATTTTACTTTTTGGTTTCCAAATGACTCCGAAAGAGTTTATTTTGCCTTCAAAAATACATATTCAATTCGATATAAATGTCAAAGCATAATTGGTCAGTAGTCAGTAAACAGAATAAAAAGCCAAATCATATCATACAATAGATTAGAGTACAGTAGTATTATACAATGACGATCATAATTATAATTGTAAATATAGGATGGCGACATAAGTTAAATAAATAAACAAAGCCTATAATTATCACAGTCTATTTTGAATCTACTTTTCATCGGGTGGTTTTGAAACTGCCAGGAAACGATTTCTAAAGATGTCTAATATTTTGTTTACCCGTTTATCTCATGTGCCCGTTGCTTACAAAATCTCTTTCACTATTCTAGACTGTCTATCACATAGATAGAAGTAGATGGGTACATGTTATAATATTTATTTGCATTTGGATTTGGACTATTACAATTATTGTGATGCGCCTGGAATATGTTTGTTCGTCTAATTCCTAATGGGTGTTGATTGTTGATGGCGCAAGACGCAAAACAGAAAGCCATAGTTAATTCATAATAAATCAAACAGTTTTGGTTTTGAATACTAGTACAAAAGTACACAGAGCAGTATTTTTCCAGTAGTGTCGGTCCACGTGTACGTCACGTAATTTTTAGTCCATACTGCGATGGTATACCAAATCTTATGTCAATATCAATAATCAATATCTGTTATCATATGCATAAGGCAGCACAATTTAAGATACAGAACCTAAGGTCCATTTCCACTTTAATCTCTACAAAAAACTCGAACTTTTTTGAAATTTTCCTAAATTTTGTGAACATTTTCCTCATTTTACCTTTACAAAAAACTCGCAGTACCAGGATTAACTAGAGAACTATATGTACATATAAAATAAAATAAAATGTTTATATGGTGTAGTTATGTGTAAGTTACGTACGTACTTAAATTCTTGTAACAAATATGAGTAAAAGCAAGTCACATGTTAATATGAATATGATACATAAAGGTGAATAAAGGTGGAAATAAATAATAAAATATTGACTTTTTGTTGTTGTTAGACTCTTTTCCTCTCTCTCTCTCTCTCTCTCTCGTCTCTTGTATTCGTATTTGTATGTATATAAATGTGTGTGTGTTTCTCTCGTGTCACGCAATGTTGTGTTGATGTCGCAATTATGTACTAAAAATTACACTTGGTGAAGTCCTACTTATGTATTTATCATTTATTCTCCATCTCTTCTTTCTATTTATCATTTACTATTTATTTCTCTCCTTTCCATCCCACCCTCTAACATTTTTGACCTTAACATTTTTAATATTTAATGTCATTGGGGTTGTTGGTATTGCAGTCTCTATTGCCATTACTTTGGCTTTTGCTACGGGCAATGTCATTGGAATTGCTGGTGTTGCGTACGGTTTATTGTATAGTCTCTTGTGACCATATAGCCGTAATAATAATAATATCAGTAATTATCCCCTCAAGAAATTATTTACAGTCCATCAACACATTGATTTTGAGGATAAAATTCTTCACTTTACCCTTGTTGCTGAATTTTCTATACCGTCTGCGCAACACACTTAGGAAAGTACAAATCTTTGTATTTATTTTTGAGATGTACATATTACATAATATGTATGTGTCTATGTGCTTGTACGTGTATATGATTGGGAGAATAGTGCATAAATAATGATATAATAATACACAAGATTACAATACGACAGAAATGTGCAGGAGGAACTCGCTATATAGTTACCTAATATCAGTATTTTGTACATAAAGGACTAGGAGACGAAGAAGGAAACAGAAGACTCGTCTCGTGATACGATATTGACTATTATTGCTGGTGGTATTGCATAATAAATGATATAAATGAAAGTCTGCGTGTTCGCAGTTCGCATCGGGGTGATGACAGCAGAGCAAACTTGAAAGACATTCAATTCATGATGCATGACATTTTACACCAATTTTCGGACTCCTCCAATGTATTTATATGCATACATAATATGTATGTGCATGTATACGCACCGCCATCACTCCAAGTTCAATGTGTGAAAGGAGTAGTTCACCTCCAACATATTCCCATTCCCATTCCCATATTAACTATAAACGAACTGAACCAATGAAATCGATGGACCGACATGAGATAAGACCATCTAATTGCAGACACACACAGACACACACCGGGGTCCGATATTCACAATACAATTTTTATGTAAGTACTAAAACATTTCATTTTAAATCTTCATCTGTTTATTTGTAGACTTTTTAAACAGTGCATATAGTTGTGCATGATTTCTTTTATTATTTTAAGATTTTAAGTTTCTATTGGGATTGCTGGACTTTATAGGGAAATACGTACAGAGAAAAGTTGCTTTGCAGTTAAAGAAAGAATACAAAGGATGAGATAAAAGAGATGATGATGAGGCTGATGCTGTGCACAGTGGGTTATCAGTATCACAAATCACAAGACATGAAGAAGAAATCTGTCTGATTTGTAATAGTTGATTAGCAGACGCTCGCCCTCGGCACACTATAAAACGTCGGCGGGGTATTTGGTTAAAAAATGTCCGTTTTTTTCCTTTTATCTCTCTAGTTAGACACTTTTTAGTACATTGAAATGAGCAGTGGACATTTTAGCAGTTGGTTATTTGGTTGGTTGGCTGGCTGACTGGCTTTCTGGCTGGTTGGTCGGTTGGTTGGTGGCTCTGAAAGTGTCAGCGTCATTCACAATTCACAAGCTCATCATTATTCTTGGGCTTTGTGTGTATGGTGTATGCATGTGTGTGTTTGTATAGCTACTCATCTGTTTGGATGGAATTGAAAAGGAATCGGAGGACAATGAGGATGACAGAGGTGCGTCCATTTATGTATTTTTATACATACTCGTATTTATTTTATTTAGTACACTAAATGAATACATCATATAAAATAAATACATTGTAATAACTACATAGTACATTGTAGATTCCTGACATTTATATAGTTAGAATATTATGTATATATGTTGTGTGCTGCGTGGAGGCGGAGGAACAATGGCAATTGACGTATTTGGCTGGAAGTCCAGGCGCCAAGTCTTCTTCAGAGCAGAACCAAACCAGAACTCCTTTACAAACCAAACCAGTTTGACACAATTTCAGTCTCATGAGAACTTCTCTTCGCTCTTCTCTCTCCTCACTCATCACTCCTCTCATTCCATAATATATTTATCCATTAGTTGGATTCATGAACTTTCATTCCCTCAAATAATAATGTTTATTTCACACCATTCCAATCGCTCCAAGCTCCGAGTCCAAGTTCAGCTCCAATAATCCAACACAGCACCAGAACAACAAAGTAAAGTAGTCTCTTGCGATCATAATCAAGAGCTATTCTGGTTATCAATTTCAACTAAAATACATACAATGTGTACAAACTTGAGTTCAACTCCAGAGCATTTTGGTTTGAATCACACTTTAAAACATTTTATAACAGGTATGCATTTATGCATATTTAATATCTAACTAACAAGTAAGTAAAATACATCATATTTTCAAGTTCAATATCTTCATTGGTTACTTTTCTTGGATCCCTTTGTTTTCACTGCAAGTTTTAAGGGGTAAGTAATCTAAAATAAACGAATGCAGAACTCTCCTGTGTCATAGTGCTCACAGCAACTTGGAATTTTGCTATGCTTTAGCAACGGGTGAATTACAAAACAGGATAATATTATGGTCCGAACATAATATGTTATTTTTTCTCTCTGTCTCTCTCTTGCATAGTATAATTTCTACTTGGAAAGTTCTTTGCCGCCGATAGACGACAAAGTGACGACTATGAACTATGACGAAAAGACGGACGACGACAAGAACGACGCCGAGGAGGAAGAAGAAGAAGAGAGGCGCAATGGGGAATCCGCATATGAATATTAAATGACTGCTAATACCCACAATTGTGCAATACTCATCCACGTAATAATAATAATAATAATCATATATTTCACTGTGTGTGTCTGTATTTGACTGCGGGGTATGGTCGACTCGACTCAATATTCTTTCTGTCCGTCTCTCTCCTTCTCGCGTTTTCTCTGTGTAAGGTTGTCATGACATGGAATTCTATCTCGCATTTGCTAGTCTCTCTCTCTCTCTCTCTCTCTCCATCTTCTTCGTCCTTTGTATTGTTATAGGCCATGTGCTCGCAGCCTTATTATTATTATTGTGTAGACTCACACACACACACACACACATACACACATATATTGTACACACGTTGTTTAGCTGTTATGACGTAGATGAATAGGATGTGAAGGCGCCGACAATCTAACTTCCCACACATATAAATACATAATATATTATGTATTACATATATACACAGAAACTTGTCGTGATGAAACACTGCACAAGGCTTGAATCTCAAGCTCTCCATCACAAATGGAAGATATTATACAATAATAAATATAAAGTCTCCATGGCAACTTCTCAATTCCACGTTTAATGATAAATCTTGGTGCTCTCCATCATCCCATCTCTTGACGGCGACGACGATCGAGGTGACACAATCGAATCAAGCTGAAACTATAGAAGCTAGAATGCGTATGTTGAACTTTCTCCTGGGCACGTAAACGGAATGTGTATGTATGTATACAACTCCAAGCTCCAACTCCAATCTTGCAATGGACCAGTGAAAATGGCGTTTCTCTCGGCAAAGAAAGGGGTCGAAGAAAGCCGAAATTTTGTGAAAATCCGGAGAAAAGGGTTAAAATTTTGAGGCTGTGACTGGTGGATGATGTGATGTGAACAGACTCAGGGCTCTGTCTTGACTGAGACTTGAGAGTTTGGCTGAAAATGGTGACTAATGGGACTTGGCTGTGTGTATAATATACATCCATCCATACATCTATGTATACATGTATCTAGAGAATGAAGAATGGAGACGAGAGAAAAGAAGCAGTTTGATGTTCCGTGTAATTCAGTGTAGTTAGTTATAACTATGAGCACTGTGTACGTACTAATACAGTGTGTGTGTGTGTGTGTGTGTGTGATGTATCAGAGAGGAGTAATAGTAATGTGTATAAAGGAGGATGAGGACGACGACGAGGTTTCGGGATAATGATTTAAAATTGCATATAATCATGTTGGCCAATTTAGCCCTCATTTTCCTGCCAAGCCGGGTTATTAAATAGTCATTCTTTCCGTTATATTTATAACGCATGACCACATCCCAATCTATCTACAAAAGCAAGAGAAATAACACTCTTAAGCTCAACATCACTCCAGTCTGTTCCGTTCCAGTCCCAATATAATCATATCAGCCACTCGCTCACTTTCTTTCCATTACACAGTGTAGTGTGTGTATCTACACCAACTTGGACATGGACATGAAATTGTACTTTTTCACCATGACCATCATGATAATGACCATGATGATAGTCAACTCCAAGTCAGAGTCGGAGTCAGCGTCAGCTGATTCAATAAAATCCATTATGTCCATATCCAGGAGCCTTATCAATTGCACATACAGATAGATAGATGTACATAATATTAATGAAATCATGTATCTGTTTCACACAGAAGATGCATAAGAATTGCCTACTACACACATATTCAGACAAGATGACATATGTGCATGTACATATATGTATGCACAATACGATACACATAATAATGAGGAAAAGAAGATGTAGGGTTGTGAACATCGTGGCAATTGCAATTGTCCCATTACTCATTCTCATTCATTCTCCGAGACCCACCGACTATTCTCTCCAACTCTATGTAAGCTAACTCGTCCGCCGTCGTAATTACCTCATTTACCTCAAAATTACTTCTTACTTTTCCTTGCTTACCACCATCCTCCTAAAGCTAGCTAGTCGATCCATTCAACCAGGAGCAACCATTATGATGTAGCCTTCATCATCATACACCATACACACATAATTTCCCTCCATCTATAAATGCATCCGAGTTTTTGCCTGTCTCTGCATATGCGTACACGTACTATTGTATTATACTATGTGAAGGCCGTCACCTCTATAATGGTCGTACTCTTTATACTTATATGCAATTTGTATATATAAAGCGATTACCTAATTTACACACAAACACACACGGACTCTTTTTCTCACTTCGTATGTATGTTTTTGTATATATCTTTCTCCTATAATCTTGGCTCGTGGTTCTTGGTAGATTTCTCCATTGAGAATTAAGATATCCACACTCATTGAGTTTTCCTCCATCCATTCTCCTGGTACACTAAACTTATTCTATAACAATCTGACCTAATTATCTCGCTACACATACATATTTGAGATGTGTGATCTCACCAACTGACAACTTATTAAGCTCACTTTATGTAAAAATGTGTAAGTATCAACATCGGCATTTGTTTACTGCTCATTCATTACATTTACCTTCATCTTCAGATTCCAACTTCGAATTCAATTCTCAATCAATTATACATGTATTTAAGTGATTCAATTGAAATCAATGATTAAATTGTCAGGGATTTAAAAGGCCAGTCTCCTTCTCATGATATCCGTCGAACAGTTAGCTTATTAAAAGGAAAGGAGAGAGGGAGGCAAGTTAAGTGAAAACAAGAAGCTAAGAGATGTAGAGAAGAGGAGGAGGAACTATACACTGAGTAAAAGGATTGGGAGAAAGAGAAAGGAAGAAAGGAGCAGCTGGTGGTTCGTTTAGGCTTAACAATAAGTCTTCTGGGCACATCAACCACAGAACACTTAAACTTGTCTCAACACTCAACACTCTCAACTATCAATAATTATAATATGTACATAATAATAATGGTGGAGAGCGGAGGTAAAATAGAATATTATGTACGTACATATGTAGATATGAATTTACATGTGTAATAATTATAATTGTTCCCATTGAAGAGGGAAAAAATACTGACCTGCTGACAATCATAGCTAATGGCCAATGTATATCTACATAACATACACACATTTGTATGTAGATAGAAACTTGGCTTCTCATAGTACAACACAATACAATACAATACGTTGTGCAGGGCTCGCCTTGTTAGCTAGTCGGATACATATATAACTACTGGTCAGCAGGCGAGTCATTCACACATTTGAAACAGCAAGAGTGCCTTCACTCATCACTTATAAGTATACACTTCCCTCCCTCTCTCCCTGTGCATGTAAATTATGTGTGAGCTCTTAAAGCTAAACACAAGACAAACTTGAGCAGATGTCAAACGAATCGAGTTAAATCCACCTACGTACTAGATATCAACAAATTAAACAGAAGCTCAGTCACTTTGCCAATAGGGTTGAGTCAAAATCAAAATATTGGAGAATACTTATTTCTTTTTACTTAGTTTTTTTCTACGCACACCATAAATAGTTTTGATTTGTAGTTGGGGTGGTCACACATTGAGTGGAATGACTTAATTTCTTCGGAAAGCATGCTAAAATTTACAATGCATTGCACTGCACTATAGATTATAGATACTATCTATAAGGCTTCGTTGGCATAGTAATTTAGATATGAGAGCAATTATTATTATGTGCGGAGGATGCAGAGAAAAATATTGTACACATGTAAATATTTAGGTGCATATTTTGTATTATTATTATAATTATTAATATATTACAGCACAACAATAACAATGCGGCGCAACGTTGATGTTGAGCCATGTCAATGGGACGAGATGAAGATCAAGTGCTCTGCGAGTATAATGTAAAGTACCATAATATAATATAATATAACAAAATGATGCTAGCGGCAGGTAGTAGAAGCATACATACGTACATACATACATGGATAAAATAGTCAGTCTTCAGACTACCCCAATGGAAACTGCAGTAGACACTTTTATAATATTTAATAATGTAATAATGATAATGGCAACTAATGACCG
>JAQIVE010005435.1:0-12894 GCA_034698285.1 Sminthurinus bimaculatus | reverse complement strand
CGTTTTGAAAAACTTCCACAAAATATCCCGCCTAAACATCGCGGAATCCCGATAGTGCAACGAATATTAATTTCTTGATAAGTTCCTGGCATAATGCCTTTTGGGGTTTTATTTTTCCCTGGATTCCTTAAAAAAAATAGTTCTATAAATTAAGTAACAATTTAGCATTCATTTAAATTAATGCATCCATGGCTATCTTGCTACAGTCACGGAGAGTTTCTTTGGTAACAACTTAACGTTAATGCTAATTATCAAAAATGTATAATATACTCAGCTATTTATCTGACGTTGAGTAAATGCAACGGCCGAATTGGCGACTAAATAAGGTAAATTGAAGGTTCAAATGCGAAATTGCATGACCGGAGATTTCAAATAAAAACGTTAAAGATTTCCTCCAAGACATTAAAAATTTCTTAAATTATGGAGTAAATCTTCAATATTTTTTTTTGGAAAGTTTCAGCCATGGCTCCAAAACTGTTTTCAACACACTCTTGAATTCGGGCACTGACATTGCTCAGTGATCAATTCCTTTATTAAGAATTAAGACCAAAGGTCATGCATACAAGTTGCTTAGAATATTTACGTATCTATGACTATGTGCTGTCAAAATTGACTTGTTTTCCCTGGTTACTACAATTCTTTGCTTGATATGCCATGTACTTATCTTTTATAGTATGATGTCCACATCTCGAATATCTTCCAGAAAATTTCCTTTTAGAAATAATCTTGGCTCTCTACATTCCAAGCAGTATTCGGGATGTGGGCTCCATACTACACGATAGACGCATATATTAAGCAAGAATGGCAGTAAATCTAGATGATACAGATCAATTTCGAATTTTATCAAAACCTTACATACATACATACATATAAAATATATCGCTTTTGTTTGTTCCGGCATATTATTATAACAGTTTAATTTTTGAATTACATTTATTGTTTATAAGGATAATACATTTTTAATTGTTGAAAATGAGATCTGGTGAAAGAATTAAGCACAATTATTTATCATTATTTGCATTCAAAAAAAACTCCAAGTCTTTCGGATCTTTCACCACCCGCTTCATTTGCACATCCAGATTCTTAATCCGGCGAAAAGCACAGAAGTGTGCGACTTGAGTCACGCACAACTTTGCTGAAGGAGGTCGGGGAGCTCCAGTAAAGTCTAACTCGAGCTTCTTCAAATCTATCAAAAAAAGTCGGATCAAAAAATGTTTAAAACTTTGTATGTACAGACAGTAAAACTGAATGAAAAATGAAAACTGGATGCAATAAATTATAAAATATTTCTACAAATTTTTTGTGTAAATAAAAATGTTAAAAGGTTCTCACTCTTCAAGTCGCCAAGCCATGAGGACGTTCGAAGTCGCTTCAATTCTGCGGCCGACATACCATCCAACTTGCCCAAACACACTCCATAAAGCTCCTCACACTTTGCAGGAGGGATCCCCGTAAAAGCAGCATCCAAGCACGGATAAGGAAAGTCGTTTTCTTCCAGATACCCCAATTTTAAGGAAGTAAGTCCCTTAAAGTTCTCCCAAATCTCGGACAAAAATTGCTCATCCCCTTTGTACATTTTGTAAAATTCTAGCCGAGTCAGCTGAGGGAAAGACGCTGCAATTTTTGGAAGATTCATGAGAACGGATGAATTTTCTGCTGGGAATATGACATTGGCGTTATGTTCACAAGGCCGGGTAGCCGAGACTGAGGCCGGTGGAAATTTGAGGTGAAATTCCTTGACAGTGGAAAGTTCTTGCCCCATAGGAAAATAGTCGTTCCACTGTGGTACTTCCAAAATAAAAGTCCCATTCCCTTGGTCCCTCGTCAAAATCGACATATCTACTTCCACTCGATGGAGATTTGGAAAAAGCTCCTGGAGAGACCAGGAGGCCAAAAGCTCAGGGGGGAAAATTAACTGGTCATCGAAGTGCAAATTGACAGCTCCCTTCAAGTTCAGATTCAACAGCTTTGGAAAAGGGTCCCATCTAATTTCCAGAGAGAATAAGGGATCCATCTGAATGGACAGGGACTCTAGTTCACATCGAACCTTCTCTAGAATCTTGTTGATTATAAGTCCAGATCGCTGTCGTTCGGCCTTGTCCGGAGTGATGACTTCCAAAGCGAGACTTTTGATAGAGTGGCCACTCATTTTCTCAACTGCTAGCTGGTCAACCTGGTCCAAGTTCTCCTTGACGAGTCGGATGGTCATTTTCTTCTCCCGCTTGTCAAACTCAAACATTTCCTAGAAGAACAATCCAAAGGTAAAAATTATTGCTACTTATTACTAAAATACTTTTTTTTAAATTGTATTAGAATGCATATTTTAGTTAATTAGCACAGTTAAAATAGGAAACTCACATTTTCATCCATCTTCGTGGTGTTTTTATCACCTTGACCACCGTTCCCTCCTTTTTGCCTTGAATCCATTTTATTGTAGTGCAAATAGCCAGAACAATGGCAAATAGATTTGTATACTTCTTTTTCACGATGCGTCGGGTTCTAGACAATTCAAGAAAACCGGATTAATTACTATCATGTTATACTTTTTTGTTTTGGATAACTTCTTACAACTTGCTCAAAATCGCTGAGAAATTCATTTCAAATGTCTGGACCAAGTTGGATAATTTGGTTTGATAGGACGACAAAATTGTCCAACCAAATTGGTTCTCTTATAATTTCTCTATAATTTCGGATAATAATTCGAATGCTGAAAATAGCAGTCTGAAATAACCCGCTGTGTAGTCAACAAGACATATTCACGATTTTTTGGTCCAGACCTACTCTAGTTGTTTTGAATTTCTGAGCGATTCATCCTTCATCTTTCAAATGAGTTTTTGATCTATTTGCAACAAATGTCCTTTACAATATAGACTAGAATGGGATCGAAAAATTCAGAAATATTTTCTACACACAGTATAATAATAAATTATAAAAGTTATATTTACCTATTCTTGCAGCGTCGACAAGAAAATATTCTATCTATTCGCCCAACCAATCCGCCAAATACTTCTTCGATGTGTAGTGCTGTAGTGGAATAGATTAAGAACAAAGGTTTTAAATAATACAGTTGTTGTAGCTTATTTTTGAACTGGTTGAAGGTACCTTAAAGTACGTATGTATGTATAAATTAAAAAACCTCATGATAAAACATGCATGATATGCAAATAGTAAGTACAAAGTACTTACATATTATGTTTTAGAAATTCACAACTAAAAGCCATTTTAAGTACTTGTGTTAGTAGCAAGTAAGAAGTAGTACATAATACTACTGTGTACTACTACTGCTACAATATTAATTACTAAACTACTTAAGCAAGCATTTATAGTTACTGTATTTTGCACTTTACAAAAGTTCAAAGTATTCTTGTATTATTAATCATTTTATTTTACAAAAGCCATCATTTTATGATGATTTAAAATTAAAAAAATGACTCCATAATAGTCCTCAAGCATCAAGTATGCATATACATAGTTAAATTACATTCGTAAAAGAAACCGCTCAATAATGAATAATGCAAGCTACACACATATAATATATGTATAATACAAAATGCTAAAGTACTTTACTGTTAACTTTTAATAACGTTGCTCATAAAGAGATAGGTTGTGATAGTTTACTTACTTTGGCTGTTTTTAGTTGCTGAATTCCCTCGACCTTTCGTGACGTGAAAAACGGCTTCAAATTAACTACAGCGGAGAATACTTACTTGAATAGACAGACAATTAGCAAAAATAAACAACAGTAATAATGAGGATCGCTGCAACAATTAAATATTATATTTACTTAAGTAAGTATGAATGGTTTCGTCGATCGTCGATGAGTCGATGCGGATCGGATTCTTGATTCTTCAAATTGGAAATTATTTCAATGCGTCGCGGTAAATTAACGATCGTAAGACTAAATTCTGCTCCATTTAAAAAACACGTAGCAAATTGCCCCATGTCGTAATTAGTGCTGGCATAAAATTATAATGTAATTTACGGTAGGTGGTCGATGCATAATGAGCGAATATAGATCTTGAAAATGCGTTGAAACCATCGTCGGACTGATAACTTAGAGCTCACGGGGCCATATTTTTTGTATTTTATGCCAAAAGGGCATATTTTTTATGTACATACATAAAGAAAGTCGAGGGCCCAGGGGGGAAATGCCCCCCTATCCCCCGCGGTCCAGTTCACCTATTGGTTGAAACTACATACATACAAAGTTTTGTAGTTCTTCCATTTTGACTTTAGCCTTTAGCCTCGATTTTGAGGCTAGCTTTTAAGCTTTATGTGAAACAGTCGACAAGTGTTAAGGATGCTATGCTAAGCATGCTAAAAATAATACATCGTTACCAAATTGTTGCAATAATGTAGAACTTTTATCATGGAAAGTGGAAAGAGACCGAGTAGGCTGACGACTTGGACTTGGGTGAGGACAAAATGGAGAAAATTAGGAGTGCTCATTCATGACATAAAAAGAGTCCACTCGCATCCCCACACTGAAGGCCTGCACCTCAGCCCGGGTCAAGGTACTCTGAATTCGGGCCCTTGTGAGTCTTAATGAAGTTGAGTTCCTGAGGGCGAGAAGTCCGCTGCAACCAGTCGTTAGTCTCTTTATGATGAATAAAGATCATACAATAATTTTGTATATTTTAATATACAAATGTATTGATTCAAAGATTTTTATGAGCCTGGGACAGGGTTTATGTCAAAATTCTTAAGTTTGATAAAATTTTGATGAAACTTTTAAATTTATTGTGAACATTTTATCAGCATTCAGACAACATGTCAAATCACACTGAGGTTTATTATGATATTTTACAAGATATTAATTCCAGGGAAACAACATGGTCAATGGTCAGTTATACCGGTGTCTACATAACATGTAGATATTTTTAACATGCGCTGTAAGAGCTGACTTGGTCATTCATTCCGAGGGACTGACCGAGATCTTCGGACCTGTAGATAGAAACGGATCGTCCCTCACAATTGGCATTATCGTAAAGCACGACGCAGTGACCCTCACCATCGACCGAGGTTATCTGATCGTTTGCCCAGTTTGGAATGTGATTGCACTGTTTATGGATTGTCCACCCATGTGGTGCCCTCAATTGGAATCCCGATCCTGTAAAATACCGTCAAATAAAACGATTTTTATTAAATAAACTTGACTTAATAATATGTACAACCCGACTTGAAAAATTTAAATTTCAAAAATTAAACAAACCTGAAAAGTTATCATGCTCGTAAAAAGTAAGGGCGCCAATTTCCCCGGCCAAATGGAGCAAAACGAGGCCCAGCATGACCTTCTTGAGTAGGTTTAAAGTAAAGGAGCTCTTTCTCAAACTAGCCATTTTGTCTACAAAAGTTTGGAAGTTTTGAAAAGCCACGGACTATAAGAAAACTGAGGATTTTTTACAAAGTTATGTAAAGTTTTTGAGTGTCAGATTGGATTGATTGATTGTATTAATTTTCCAGCTGCTTAAATACTGCAGAAAAAAGTCGAGAACGAGGAGATTGGAACCGGAAATGGTCTAGGCCATAATTACTAGGTTATGTGCATAATGTATTACTATTTACAAGTATGAAAAATAAGGAAACGGCAGTTTTAGCTTTCGCTTGAAACATACAAAGAGACATTTTCCCCAATTCCATTGCTGGCTATTTACAATACACATGCACCTCGTGGTTTTTTCTAAGGAGAGCCATTTTTTCAAAGGAATCAAAGCGGTATCGCGGTTTTTTGGCGTATATATGCAGGATGTACATTGTAGCTATATATTATGTAAAAAATATGCCGTTCAACGTTCAACCTTGAACTTGAAAGAAGCCACAAGGAAAGGAAGAAACTATCTGCCAATAGATTTTTTTTGCATGCACTTACGTGTATTGTATATTATGTAAATATTTGATGAGAATAAAATTATTTACTGGGACAAAAAGGAATAATTCGGCCCATATTTCCATAGAAATCATGAACGTTTCCCCCAAATTTTCCGTGTGAACTCCTTGGAATGTTTATTTGTATAAATAAATTCCAGGACAAAAAAATACGCTTATAGTTTTCTTCAAGCCATACTAGGCCCATATTTTTATTTAATAGCCTTATTCTTATTTTCCTGCTTCAATTTCATATGAATTGGGAATTGAGGAGCGGTGAAAATCATAACAAAAGTTGATGAAAAGTTGTAGCTTGCCAAAAACCAATTTTTGGCAATTCAAAATTATTGACGATCGTTCGTTTCGTTGACGACTAAGACGCAATGTTGTTTATCAAGCAAATTGTACAGTACAGTAGAGTATTAGTACATTTTGCTTGAAAAGTATACAAGATAATGTAACATATGTATATCTTCCAAGCCTGCAACAATGCATCGTTATACATACTACAGTTTAGATAGACCATTGTCACAAAAATTTGCTTGTCGATAGTTGCTTTTATTTTGGAATATCCAAAGTATTCCGATTTCAGTCTAGACTAAAATCGGACCCTGAAAAAATAATAATTGTATGTAGTACAAATAAGATAAGATGGTTAATAATCAAACACTCGCTGGAAATGAAACATTTTCTTATTGTTTAGTAAATTCCACCAAGCGCTTTTTAATGATATCCGGATCAATTAATTGTCAATTATTGTTCAAATAAACGTCATTTATTTCCTAAAGCATTGTGTCGTTGTATTGATGTAGAAACTAAATTAATTTGAGTACGCAAAATTTGTTTCAATTTTTTCCCCGCTCATTTTGGTTTCGCCAAGAAGTCTTTATGGTATACTTTCCAGAAAAATTTCAAGGGTAATTTTAGTGAACCAAAAGGTCAGGTCTGTAGGTCATCTAGTCTACCTTACATCCAGGTTCACATTTGAAAATGACAAAAGCGGACTATGGAGCTTGTACCAGGCATCCTTGATTTCTGTTTCAGAAAAACAAACACATATCATCGCTCAAATATGGATAAACCAACAATGTAAAAAATAAATCAAAATATGTTGACTATGTACAAACTATATGTACAACTTGTTAGTAGACAACAGTACAGTAAAAATTTGCCTTACTTTCTCCACATTCGGGGCAGAGAGGCTTCCAGCTCAAAAAATTAAAAAAGACGTCAACCTCCAGATTTTTCATGAGACCAAATCCAAACTGGGCAGAGACTACCGAGATGAGCATTCTAGGCTTTGTATCAAAGTTCAAGCCAGTGTCGTCAAAGTCAAGGCTAAATTCCAACTTGAACTTTTGCAAATCTATAAAAATGCCACAAAAAATGCACTATTGTATAAAATACTGTCAAAAAATACTAATTTAAATCTCTGCCACCACGTCAACCACAAAATTTTCAGTCCGTATTATAGCTTTTCCAGGAAAATGAACAATGGCTTACTTTTTAAATTCAAAATGGACGAATTAACCTTGACCTCCTTCTCCTCGTCCTCCCCCTTTCCACTCCGTTCCCATCTGTTGTAAATTTCCTGGACCGCCTCCTTAGACAGTCCAGTAATGGCTGCATCCAGGTCCACAAAGTTGTCCAGAATTTCCAAATCATCATCCAGTATAAACCAGAGGGTCAAACTGGTCAGTTGCGTCAAGGTCGCGGAGCTCCAGATCGGGGTCAACAGCACCGGCAACTGGCAAAAGGGCCAACAAACGTCTAATCTCGTCACCTCAGGACAAAGCTGTAGACTCATGGCCAAGACTTCAGCCCCCTTACCGGCATTTAGACGGTGGTCAAACTGTTTGACCTCAACCTTCAACATCTTGACGGTGTCAAGCCGGTCCCTCCAAAATGGCCACAACTTTTGAGCAAACTCCACGTCTCTCCATGTCCATACTTTGACCTCTAGCGTCTCCAAATTGGGAAGGAGCCATTTCAGGGAATTTTCTGGAGAACGAGGGCTGTCGTTTGAAAAAATGAGGGCAAACAGCTCGTGGTTGCTGTTTCTACTTGCCTGATCAAATTCGTCCTCCAGACTGCCCAAAAACCAGAGTTTTAGCTGGGTCACCTTGGGAAGAGCGGGAATTTTGAGGGCTGAGCCCTGAATCGAATGCAGCATTGAAGGAGCGGCATCCAACAGCCAAATAGTACAGAGTGAATTCAAGTTTGCCTGTATAGTTTGACCAAGTCGAGACGCCCCTCTCTTCCAACAGTTCCAGGTTCGGGGCCAAGACCTCAGATTGAGTTGGAGGTGACGTAGACCAACTTCCGGTGCGGTTTTTAGCACTTCGACCCCATTGTCCCCAAAAAACAGGTCATCTTCCCGCAAATACAGGGAATCAACTCGGATAAAATCGGGCTTGGCGGGAAGGAAAAGGTCACTGACCGTTTGGAGGCAAAAAAGGTGTTTGAAAAAGATCTGTTCGATTCGAGGAGCAATCTTGAGCACCTGTGGAAGAATCTTGAGCGTCGGCTTGTACAGCTCCATAAATACCCCGGGATAGCCTCCAGGTCGGGGGCCAACTTCAATTTTCTTAAGGCGTTCAAGTGTAACCGTATTATTATTGGTCCGGGCACCACGTGACATTTCAATGATTGACTTGCATGGAATTTCATTTTCTACATCAGAGATGGCGTTCACTCCCTCGTCCTCGACAATTTGCAAAAATTCCAGGTTTGGTGTATACTGCAAAAGGAAGTTGGGCATCCCCCGGTGACCTACAAAATAGTCAATACAGTTGTCCAGGGTCAGAGCCCGGATGTTGGGCCCATGCGTCTGGAAAAATGAGAGGAGTTGAGGCTGATTTCGGTTCAAGTCGGCGGTCGTGAAGCTAAAGTCAAAGTTGGAAACCGGCAGAGACGAATCAAATTGGCGGGTCGTGACCAGACGGAAGAAATTCGGCAGCGTTTTCTTTGTTCCACCCTGCGTCCGCAATTTGAAGTGTGGTCCGCAAAGTCGAGCAATCTTGGCGTTAGATGGCGGTGAGATGAAGGCTAGAACGCTGTAACATTGGGATTGTGCAAACTGCTGGCCACGGTCCAGCTTGAATTTTATTTGTAGACAACCTCTGGTCAAAAGAAGGCGGGTAGCCACTTGTTTCCAAGAGTGGCACACTAGGCGCCACCTAACCAGGTCAGAGGGTGTACAGTTTTGGAAAATGATGGGCAGCAGCTGTATTTATTAAATATGTACATGAAAAATAAAAAAAAATTGTACAAATAGATACTCAATTGGACTTCATTTTAGAGAGCTAGAAAATTGATACGACGGTGTTTTAAAATTTACCTCGGCAAAGACAAAATCTGTAGCGGTGTAGGTCGCCGCCATACTCAAGGCTGCTGGTATTTGGATGTGCCGAATTGTTTGCCGCAAAGCTTTTAAATGTGTGAGGAAATAAATTATACGTTTATGACTCGACTCTATGGAGAACCAGAATCCAAATCCAGAGAGCCAGTATTTATAAATACCTTTTCCAAGGGTTTTAAGTATTTGTACTAATATGAATTATTTGCTCCCTTGAGGCGAGAGTTTCTTTGACATTGGGGCCAAAAATACCCAGACACAAAAGCTCATCACAAAAACAGAGAGAGGGCCGGAGAGTTGGGCAGAAAAGGGTTGAGGACAAAAAAGGGACATGCTTGTTAAAAGCAACGGTTCTTCCATTGTTGGTGACCCTCTATTTGAAATTTCGCTTTATAACTTTCCCCATGTTTTTGCTGGTTCGATTTCTGTTCAATCTATGTACAAACGGGTCCCAAAAATAGACAAAGGCCCTTGCTTGTTTTTGGGGCCTTTTCGTGCTGTGGATTTTGCATAACTCTGACCTACACATTATCTGACCTAACTGGTTTTTGCTCTTTGTGTGGCGGGATTGCAGTGAGTCGGCGTAGTCGCCTTAACGTCTCAAAAAATTAAAAAATCGGCTTTAATTAAAAATGTGTAGGAAAGGAGGCACACAAAAAAAAATTCCTTGGGGAGTTTCCAGCATGTACCTAGCTTTAGATGTTTAGATGTTAGCTAGTTGTTGATGATTGAAAATGTTTGCGCAGTATGAGTCGCTCTCATTAAGACTTTCAAAGCTACATACATAGGTACTGTTATAACGTTCATGTTAAATCACCTAAAAAATCCGCTATAAAAAATGATACAGCAGACATGAAACACTTGGCTTCGTCCTTGGGATTCAGGAATTAATCCGGAGAGCATTCTCAAGTTTCATGCTGTAACAGAAACTCCGAATTTTGGCTGCATGAAAATGTCGACAGAAAGCTCCTTGACTCTTGGTGGCTGGTGACTGCAGGCTCTTTACAGACATTTGAAGTTCCAAAAAGGACTTTTGGAGGAGACGTTTCAATCTGGAATACCTTTTACCGAAGGTGGAATCAAGCACAGGGAACAGACCAATTTATGATTCGAGGTAATTGTAAATTTTTTCGTCCATCATCATCTGTTCACTCCTTACTTTGACGTAAGCAGTACATAATCTCAATGCATTTACTTGGGAAAACGCCATTTGCATCGTAGACAATAAATGTGTGCACATTTTAACGTTTCCTTCTTCGTTCTAGAGCTGCTTTTGTTATTTTTTACAAAAAATTTAACTCGTGATTAAATATTTGCATACTCAGGATTCTTCTTTCCCTTTTTGCTGTATAAGCTTTTCATTTTTCATGCGATTCCTTTTAAATATTGTAGAATTTTAATCAGTACGTGACGCCAACTCTATTTGAACTAAAATCCAGACATTGCATCCTTTGAAAAGATTGACATGGAGTGAATTGGAGTAGCAGATGCGCTGTGTTTACAATCCTTGCTCATTGACATTGACATTGATTCACGGAGTCAAGGTAGCCTTTTTCATATCCATTGCGCAATGAATGTTATAACTATATATTGTGAAATGTAGTATACACTATGCATATAACCAATGAGTATATAGTTTTAATTTTTTGCTCTTTTACCCTCCATCGTTTTCCTTGTTATATCACCAATAGAGTTACGGTAACCTCAGGATAATTTTTGACAATGCGCGATTTAAGGTTTAAAGAAGGCTTTTTAACGGCAATTCTCAGTTTTTCGATGGTGTTGGATATTGAAGGGTACCTACACAGGAATCCTGCCGCTTGGATACTATAAAATTTGCTAAAACCATACGCTAGGCAAAAATTGTAAATTAATTTACAATGATTTTCAACCTTGGACTTCGCACGATGACCTTTGTCATTTTGGCAATTTACTTATCTTTTGCAAGTGGTCAGCAACTTTTTAGCAGATCGTGTCCTAAAATCCAACCCATGCAAAACTTTGACGTTTCAAGGGTTTGAACACACATAATAATATGCACCTTTATTTAAAATTTCAAATCTATATTCAAAAAACTAAATTTTGGGAAAATTGCTTCAAATTTAGAAAAACCTCATTTTTTGCCATTTCAATTTTACTTTGATTTTTACAGTACACGGGGCTTTGGTACGAGGTTGAAAAATTTGGGTTTCTCCCCGAGATTGTGGGCTCGTGTGTCCGTGTTAATTACTTTGATACTGGAAATAACACCTTTGGTGTCAACATCATCCAGGATGTTGCTGGGTATGCAATTTAGCCAATTTTTCTGTTAGAATTTAAAAAAATCAAATTATAAAAGAATTTGAGGATTCATAAATTTTTTTAAAGGGGACTGACTCAGTGGGAAAATCCCGGAAAAACACAGTTTCTAAGCACGGATGGTAGTGCAAAGTTCAATTTGGATGTTAAAGTGACCCAAACAGTCATACCTTGTAAGCTTACGTTATTATGCATCCAACCAACCTTGTCAACTCCTTGAATTATTAAGTATATTACAAACGTGCAGCCTAGCTAATTTTTTTGCTGAATTAAATACAGTCTGGGTGCACTACCCATACATGGTCCTGGATACGGACTACGACAACTACACAATCAAGTGGTCCTGCCAGAACGTCGGACCTGTGCCCTTCCTCCGACCCCATTTGGGTAAAAGTTCAACCTACTCGTTTCCCCTGTCCTTTTGTACCCTATTTTAACAATAATTCAAGTACTTAGCATTGTGCGATTTAAAATTTTTATGAGATTAACCTAAAATTTTCATGAGATTTGATAAGTTTGACAAATCATGGTGAGATTTTGGTATGATTTACATGACGATTCATGAAAATCTTGTCAAAATTTCGTGCGATTTTTTGATAAGATTTTTTTACAAGGGCTCTCGATTTTTTATGCTTCTCTTATAGAGGGTCTGTGGATTCTAGCGCGAACTCCAAACTGGAGTCCCAGGACCAGAGAAACGGTGTACAACAAGTTGAAATCTCTGGGACTGGACACGAGGAGACTACAAAAATCGGACCACAGCACTTGTAAAAACTGAAACCAGAAATCCTTGGCTTTTCAAGTAAAACATAAGGAAAGATCATGGGAAAATGAAAATGTAAAAACAACGTCAGAAAAAATTCCAATTTCAACTTGTGTCTGTATCTCATCAGTTTTCTTGTGCATCTTTAGTAGGTATACAAATTTAATAAAAACGAGGATTAAAAAAATTCACAATAAACGTTGGCCGTTAATGTTGCATTTTAAAATCACGATGAGTGTCCTTTTTCTTTTTTCATAATAAAATTAAAAAATCACCTAAATTCAAAGACAACTTTTTCTGCTTTTCCGTAATTGGTAAAAATGCTTTCACGTTTACAGACAAAAGACAGAAAGTCTCTGGCTACATAATAAGTAATATAAAAATAGCTAAAAGAATTATAAGTAAAAAGACATAATTTAGATAAATTAGTGATTATATATTTTTTATTAAAAATAATGAAAGAATAAATATAGAGATATAAAATTAAGGAGCCTTAAATAAGCTATTAATAATTTAATTCTGTCAGGAAATTAAGGGGGTAAGACTTAATCCCTAAATTAAAGGTGATGTAAAGAAGTGATTTTTAAAATCAAATAATTAGTTAAAGACA
>JAQIVE010005434.1:0-12897 GCA_034698285.1 Sminthurinus bimaculatus | reverse complement strand
AATGCCGTCGTCAAAGTGTACCGTCGTCAATATATACCTTCGTCAACATGAACCGTCGTCAAGATGTCCAGTCGTCATAATGTCCTCGTCAAGATGTGTCTCGTCAGGATGTCCGACTCGGCAAGATGTCCTATTACCGTCTCTGGTGCAAGAATCCGGCGTAAAATACCAGTTTTATACAAACTTTCATACATTATTTAAGCATTCACATTACTAGTATTAAAAATTATTGTAACAATCAGACTGAATCCAACAATCAAAGCCAAGGATATTTTCAAATCTTCCAAAATTTTTGAATTCAATGAGCGATGCATTTCCCTTCAAAAATTGTGCCACAGCAGCAAGTTGTTGGACAGCATGCTGGCCGTCCATACAAGGGGCAACAATATCTTGCAACGCCGCTATACGAGCATTTCACTTCCCCTTCGCAGACGATGGGCGATGAAATCTACAAAGTTTTCAATATGAAATATTGTATATTGTATAATTACAAACCAATACTTAATACCTATCGGGAAAGGAAACTTTTGTTCAAATAATTTAATTTTTAGCCCTGCCGCAAAAACTGCGGCTCAAATTACACATGTATGTATGCGCCTGCAATTTTTAGTCAAAATACTCACCGTAGCCTGGCGACTGGAGTTTGAAAATAAATTTGCATCCGCGGACCACTGAATGTGATCTTTACGTTGCTGTTCATCGGCGTCCAAATCCACGGAGAAAATCCCGGTCGCCACTTCATCCTGCCCTTTTCCGTAATATGGACTGAGAATCAGCACCAAAACAACGGGGAGCAAAATTTGTTGCCCCGAGTTTGAAAAAATTAACTGGGACCTCATTTTTATCCGATGCAAACAATTAAAGAAAAACAAGAAACGTCGCGCATGTAACAAATAATTAGGCACAAGACAAAAAACAATGGAATTTTCAAAACGCAATAAAAGTAATTAACCAGATTAAAAATCGATTACGGGTCAAGAGTATCGATATCAATTAATCATTGATCATTAGTCATTGTTGATACTGTCAAGCAGAATCAGCAAACCATTATTAATCCTTATAAAGCGGATTTTCATGAAATTTATCAAAATGGTCATGGTAAGTTTTTCGACCAAAATCGGGTCGAAATTTCATGAGATTTTTGGACAAGATGCTGTTTTTATAAGGCAACTTTTAAGGTTTTTGTTCAAGTATCAACTAAAAACATTGGAGATATGCAACAAAAGTTTCAGGGGTCCAGCCCATTTTTTTAATCATTTTTTTCTTTTTTATTCATTTTTTACATGTATAGCCTTGTATCCAGTAACCGTGGAAACGTTTCGTGAAATTTTTTAAAAAATTTCTGTGATCAAACCGGTGGTTGTAAAATTTTGAAAAAAATTTGGGAACTTTCTTAAAGTTTAAAAATGGCCTCAAAAAATTGGCGGGTCTGAAATTTGCCGTTTCGGGCGTTTTTCCCAACAAAAACATTTTTTTCCCGTGAAAAACCGTTTCTGGGAAAGCCGCCCAAATCGGCGGATTTCAGACTCGCCAATTTTTTGAGGCCAATTTTTTACTTTAAGAAAGGTCTCCAATTTTTTTCAAAATTTTCGGACCACCGGTTCGGTGACAGGAATTTTTTAAAAAATTTTAAGAAAAATTTCCACGGTTACTGGCTACAGGGCACGGTTACTCGTACAAAAATTCCTATTTTAAAATAATTTACCCCCAGTCTGTTTTTTTATCAAAATAATTTAGGTCAAATTTGGACACCACGTCAACATCTTGAAGCCTCTGATTTGGGCACCCTAGCAAGACAAGACTCCCGCCCATTTTCCGCCTTTGAGACAAAGGACAAGCTCCGGAGAAAAAACCGCCCCGTCAGTATCCCGGAAATCTCCGCCACGGCCGCCGATCGTTTTCCACCCCAACCTGTAAATTCTGCATTCTCATCGTCTTCGTCGATGACCCGGCGCCCACTTGACCTCAAAATGTGGGTCACTTGATCACTGTTCATCCTCTCCGCTGTGCAGGTCGCCAGGGCTTTAAATGGTATCCCGGGTTGATTCATCGTTAAAATGGCCGCCACAGAACAAATCTGAGTTTGACCTCTACTTTCACTCAGCTGAATCTCCTGACGGACGGTGACCTCCTTGGACCGGTCGATCCGCAATTTTCCAGATGACCCGTTCAAATCGGTTATTTCTTCTTCCACATCCCAACTGCCGAGGAACGAGGGAAGTCTCATGTTGAGACGGATGACCTCAAATTCTCTCCAGTTTAAACTGTCCTGCTCTGAAATGACGAAAATCTCCCGGATCGGTTTTGTGTGAAAGACACTCTGCCGGATGTGACACGTCTCCGAATTCTGAATTTCCTGCTCTCCCATCAACTCAAAACTTGTAAATTTCTTTTCCTGGGCGCCGAAATCGGACGGTCCGAGGTCAAACCGAAAGTCGGTGAGGTCACAGTGTAGGGGTGGATAAGTCGATGTGAGGACTTCGTAGTGACTCTGTCGGAGTTCGATCCCCTGAAAACCGACCGATATTCCTTGACCTGAGGGGTCAACATTCCCGCCTAAATATCGGGGGGTCGATTCGGATCCGTTTTCGGGTTTTTTCGGAGCCTGAATGCGCCCCACATAAAATGTCGGGTCACGGAGTTCCTTCTGCTCAGAGGACACGCTGAACGGGGGGACGAGACCTCCTTGACCTTTGACCCAGTTGAGCCGGCAGCCGTTGGGATTTGTGAGAATCTCATAGGTAGAAAAGTTGAGCTCTGCCCCTTTGGAAGCGATGAAAGCCGTGCCGGAAGATGGAGAAACTCGGCCGAAGGTCCAATGAGAATTTTGAAATACCCGGGCAACTAAATCCGAATTCGGATTCGGATCCAAATTTGATTTGACATTTTCTGTACTTCTGTCGTCGGAGACAAAGACGGGGAAATGCGGGAGGAAGCCAAAGCCCGTGGGTTCCCACTGGAGTGGACAGTAGATGTCAGCACGAGCCAATTGAAGAAATAGCGGGAGGATTTGAAAAAAGGTGCACAGATTTCTAATTTTAAATTTTCCGCAAAAAGTTTTCATGTTGCCCAACACTGTGCCAAAAAGACGAGTGATTATGCTTTTTAAATATGTAGTTTTTGATGTTTAGATGAATACTTCCAACACGTGGCAGACATTTGGACCTCACACATGTGGACTCCGCAGGTTCAAAAGGGCAGCAGTTGCAAGATCACTGGGTCAAACAAACATTGTCCGTGAACGAATTACGGGAGATTAAGCTGTCAATTACTTGTAATGTTTTTACTCTTCATTCTTGAACAACCATCCATCATTTTCCTATTTCATAGGTTTGGATTACCTCTGCCGTATTATTTTAATCCACAATGCAAATTATCAATCGATTTCAATTTTATTACTTGCATTTTTGTACTGTGCCAAAGGATTCATTCAATAATTGGACATTGATTGATTTTCTAACCCTATTAATTCGCCAATGATTAGTATGCTACTGGATAAACCATTCCAATATTTTTACACCTGTCCACTTGAGACGGTTCACAGGTCACAAAAATATTTGTGTGAATTCTATAGTACAGAGTATAAAGAAATATTTACCTTTTGTACTTCATATGTACGGATAACTAAAATTAGCCCTCTAAAAATTCCTAAAGTACATCAAAGAGGGTGCAAACAAATGCCAAATAGTCAGTTTTAAATTCAAGAGGATCGAAGGTTTAAATAAAAAAACTGATGCTGGCAACACAAAGTACAAAAGCAACAAAACTAACTACTTATGTATGCTGGTTCATTGGTCACCCGTAAGAAAAAAATTCAAAGATGGTCAAATTTTCATCGGACGTTTTTGACCACCTTTACCCTACCGGACATTGACGTGATAAATTTGTTGACCTAAAATGTCAGAGGTTTGAATGACAAGGGTTGGTTTATTTTTACGCAAATATCACGGTTTACGGATGTTTTATGCTGTAATTTTTTTGCGGGGATGTTCTGGCATGATTTTTCAGTAGAATTCTGGTTTTAGTTTTTGAAGGATAAATTTTACTTTTTTGTACGGGAGTTGTTTTTTTCTTGTAGAATTTTGATTTTATATGTTAGTCGAAAAATCTGTAGTTTTTTATACTGCAAATCTGACTTTTTTCATACAGGAATTTTGAAGGGGAATTCATTTTCCTAATTTTTACATGGGAATTCTGATTTCATTTTTATACGGGAATTTGGACTTTATTTTTATACGGGAATTTATACTTTATTTTTATACGGGAATTTAGACTTTATTTTTATACGGGAATTTATACTTTATTTTTATACGGGAATTTAGACTTTATTTTTATACGGGAATTTAGACTTTATTTTTGTACGGGAATTTAGACTTTATTTTTGTACGGGAATTTAGACTTTATTTTTATACGGGAATTTCGACTTTATTTTTATACGGGAATTTAGACTTTAATTTTATACGGGAATTCTGGTCATTTTTGTACGGGAATTCTGACTAGGTTTTTACACGGGTATTTGGGTTTAATTTTTATACGGGAATTCCGGCTTTATTTTGATGCGGGAATTCCAATATTATTTTTACATTGGAAATCTGAAATGGCAACTTTTGATTTTTAAAATGACGATATTATCAATAAACCTAGTTTCTCTCGTATCTATGAATTTATGCACTTGATTCGATCCATCATTTTCCACTCGGATGTCGGAGATTAAATTGTCAATATGTATTTACTCTGCGCCTTACAAGTCTACTCAATTTTGAAACGTCAAAGTTGATGATGTGTCAATATGTTTGCAACTTCAAAACGTTTTTGGGTCAAGTCCCTAAATCACAGATATTGAACGTGAAATTCCATGGAATTGTGTCGAATCAATCATTCACCAACCAGCCCATGGCACTGATTGACTTTTTCAAAATGATAATCCACAAACCCTCTATCCCCTTGAGACCATCAATGGCGATGATTAAATTATGCATATTGATTCAAATGGCGTCGTATAAACGATTCAATACCAAACTTGTTGAAATTATTTCCCTCTTGTTCAACAAATATTGACAAAACGGGGTAGTTTTTTCTTTACTTGACTGTTGAACTTGAGCATATTTAGTTGCTATGGTTTCCAAGGGCAGTATGCACGTTCTTTACGTGTTTCTTCTCTTGCCTTTCTTCTACGCCTCCGCGCTTGAGCCCGGCTCTCCTTGTACCACCGACGTGGACTGCGGCTTCTTGACCTCGTTCATGACCTGTGACCTGACAGTCCCAGGTCAAGGTAAATGTGTGTGCAGTCCCTCACCATCGACGACCATCTTTGACTATGCGACGACTCGCTGCCTTCTCAAAGCCAACGAAGAGTGCTCCCAACTGATTGACGCCCAGGCCTGCGTCCTTCACTCCACGTGCCAAAAACTCCTGCCCACGGACGTATCCGCCATATGCAAGTGTAACGGGGGGCGAACCCCGAATGCAGACGGCCAATGTCGGGTCAGCTATGGAGGAGGGTGCGGTCAAACCGCGGACTGCGACCCCCACCAGTTCACCACGTGCAACCCCCGAAGCGGGGAGTGTGACTGCGAGAGCCCGCTGCACGAGTCCATATGGAGCCCGACCGAGGGCCAATGTAGGATCCTGGCGAGTCAACCGTGCAGCGATGTTCCCGCCACGAGTCAATCCTGCGTACCCTTTGCCACGTGCAAATATGTCGCCGCGGGGACGGGGGCGGGCAACTTTTTTTGCGTGTGCGACAATGGACTGATGCAGAGCCAGAGTAGGCATTGTGTGTTGCCCCACGGGGCCCCTTGTAAAGGGGACCCAGGTGAGCCGACCTGTGACCAAGACCGGTTTCAACAATGTGATGGCGGGAAATGCGGGTGCAAGGACAGTTTTAATTCGTGGTACTTGACACATTTTCAGAAATTACAAGCCTTAAAATGTTTTGGTATCAAGATTGGTAAATTTTGTTGACCATGCTTTTAGGTACGACCCACCGACCAAAAGCTGTTTCCTTCTGGAAAGGTCACCCTGTGACCCGAGTAACTCCCCGGACCGGCAACTCTGTGCCCCGAATTCCATATGCTCGCCCGATACCTCAGCTACAGGTGGGACCTGCACGTGCACCAACGGTTTAAGACCCAACCCCGAGCGAAGGTACATTTTAATGATTTGTTTACTTCAAATTTCTTGAACTTTATTTAGATTTAGAAGCGGAAAATTTTTAAGCTTCAAATAGGGAAAATGTTTGGAGAATTTTTGTGTTTTTTTTTACCCCATGTGCATTTCTTTCGATTTTAGGTGCTATTTGGGCCTGGGCGACAATTGCAGCCCCTCTAACGACCAGTGTGACGCCCTTAGTTTCCTCTTTTGTGACCCCGCCCTTGTGAAATGCGGATGTACCGAAACCGCCATCACGGTCGTTGACAGTACGGGCGAGTGTAAACTTCGGGCGAATGCCCCCTGTAGCCCAATTTCCGGTACTCAAAAGTGCGTCGAACAGTCCCAATGTTTGATCGTGGGCGCACCCGGAAGCTACAAATGCACGTGTGGGAGTACGTGATTTTTTTTAAATTTCAAAATTTTAATGAAGTAGGTTTCGTAATTTTTAGCACCCTAATTTTTTTCCTTTTGTCAATAAGCAGAATCTTTCATCTCAAACTCGATCGGAAAATGTCGACTGCCCTTCAACTCAATCTGCGGGATGGTTGGACAAGAGGGCGACTGTGACGCCGAGGGTTTCCAGTCCTGCAGTGCCCTTAACAAATGTTCCTGTCTCGACCCCGCCCAGATGGTGTACAACCCCCAGGACAGTGTGTGCTACTTCAAGCTGGGCGCGCAATGTGGTGGAAGTTCGATCAAGTGCGACCCTCATGCTAGTCTCATCTGCGGCGCATCCGGACGTTGTTCCTGCGACGCTGATGTTGGAATGATAGACAATGGAAGTGGCGCCTGTGTCAAGGCTTTTGGCGTCTCTTGCAGTACCGAAGATGGGCCGATAAACGGGGGGTGTAACGCGCAGGGTCACTTAATCTGCGAAAATGGGGCGTGCGCATGTAATCCCAGTTATACCGCTGTGGGCCAAGGATTTTCGACAAAGTGTCTGGGTAACTTTGGCGCCGGCTGCGCATCACCCACAGAATGTCACACCGCCCATGCGCTAGTCTGCTCGGGCGGCGCGTGTCAGTGCGCTATCGCGGACGAGCAGACCTACGACCCCATATCCAAATTTTGCCTGGGCAATGTCAAGGGGCGGTGTCACTTAAACCCCACCGCGGAATTCGCACCTTGGTCCTGCGCCCCCAATTTAGAGTGCGCAATCTCAATAGAGGTACCTGGTCTTCCAGCGGGCATCGGGCGGTGCGCATGCGCGGAATCCGCGGGTTTTATCGAGGAGTCGGGAAAATGTGTCAAAAAATTTGGGGTGGCGTGCACCACGTCTGAGGGGGTCAACGGTCTCTGCTCCACAAATTTAAATTTAAACTGTCTCAGCTCGGGTCGTTGTGGGTGCGCCCCGAATTTTAGTAACGTGACCTCATCCGATGGGGCGACAAAATGTGTGGGCAACTCCTTGGCCGCGCCCTGCAGAACTGCCGGGGACTGTCATGGAGAGGCGGGACTCGTCTGCCTGGAAGACCAAGGTCACTGCTCCTGCGCCCTAGGAAGTACCGAGATGACCTATGACCCTTCCTCCAAAAAATGTTTTGGCAACGTAAACGGGCGTTGTCATTTACAGGTGCCCGGGGGCGAAGGTTCCGTTCCCTGGGTGTGTGACCCACGGTTGACCTGCCTTGCTTCCTCGGACACAACCACTAGTCCGAATATTGGCCGATGTCAGTGCGACGAGTCCAGTGGTTTTACAGGGGATGGCGCCGGGGGATGCGCCAAAAAGTTTGGACTGCCCTGCTCCCCCTCGGAGGCCCTCAATGGGGGCTGTAGTACGCGCCACTTTTTGACCTGTTCCAACGGCGTTTGCAGTTGTACTACAAATTATGTAGAGGAGCAAGAAGCAGGGGGTGGAATAGGGGGCGGGGGTGAAACAAAATGCGTGGGTCTATTTAACGCCCCTTGTACTGAGGACTCAAATTGCCGAAGGGGGAGCTCCCTCACGTGTTCTGTGGTAAACCAGTGCCAATGCGTCCTCCCCACGGAGCAAGAGTATGACGCAGAGAGTCGGCAGTGTTATTCACAGCGAAGAGGGCGCTGTCACCTAAATTTAAACTCGTCGTCCACAGGTCCCGAAAATATCCCACTTTTGTGTGACCCCCGACTCATATGCACCGATTCGGACGACTGGCCGGGGCTCAATATTGGCACGTGCGTCTGTGACCCCAGGGTTATTCATTCGAGTAAAATTTGTAGTTCCGCCGGGGGTATGGGGCGGGTTTCTTTTGACCTTTGGGTCCCCTTAACGGTTGTCATTTTGAGTGTTAAGTTTGTTTTTGTAAATTAATTAAATTAAGTAAATAAAACAAAAGTTTTAGTGAAATCGTAACAAGTTGTCAAATTGTGGCATGCTTAATCATGAGAAAAAAATTAATCGAAGGATTTAAAATTTTGAAAAAAAATTCTTTATTAACACGTTATTTTCATAAAAAAGGCTGCATTAAAAAAACGAGTTATTGTTACAAAACGGATCGCCCGTGAAGTCTCGAACAATTTCCAAAAAGACGAGGGGCATTATATTCATATAAAAACTGGTCCGAGTAAAGTTGCATAGCGAACCGGCCACTTAAGGTCCCCTCAATCGCCGTAAAAACGGACTTTTTGACCTCATCATATTTAAAAAGGGCCCGACCACTTCCCTCCAGAATCTGCCGGACCTGATCCATCTTCATTTTCCCGCCGACGGCCCGTAGTTCTGCCACCGCCCTAAATCGGACGACCGGCGCCCCGAGACCCCGTGAAATATCCGGAACAACACAGTAGGTGCAAACTTCGGTAGCCCGCTTCGTCTGTATGTTGACGTTTGTTGTCTGGAAGCGGAGTTTCCGGTCCCTTCGGATTTCAAAGTCACCCGCCCCCTTCACCAACTTAACCTCGGCCGTCACGTCCGTTGTCCCAAACCACAGAGGAAAGGTCACTGACAGACTCTGAATGTCGTGCCACGCCCGCACATCCTCCGTGAAGACAAAGACCTCCTCAATATCCTTTTCGTGGGTCACCTCCAGCTCCACGTAGTCCTTGGTCAAATTAGTTTTGAAAATTTGGGAGCCGATGACCTCAATGACCGCCGCCTCCTGAAATCGCTCAATGTCATCCGGGTTGAATCGAAAGGAGCCGAGTTTGCCCTCCAGCGGGGGGTAAAGGGATCGAAGAACGGTGTACTCAAGAAGAATCTCCTCCCGCTTTCCGTGACCAATGAGGAGACCCCCAAAATCTGGACTGACCGTCCCGCCCAAAATGTAGCCCCCACATTGACCTCGGCCTACAAAATATCCAGGCTGGTCGATCGGCGAGAGGGGCACGACCCCTTCTGGTGGGATAGGGGATGAGGGGTCCTGAATATTCCACTGGATCCAGTCTAGTTCACAATTGTCGGGGTTTGTAAGGACGACGTAGCTCTCAAAGGACCGCTCGGTCCCGGAAATGACCATGTTGACCCCGCGGTCAGAGGGGTGGAGGGTCGTGACCAGCCAGCGGGAAAGGCCATTTTCGAGCTCCGTGTAGATCCGCACAATGTGCTCTCCATATTCGTTGAGAGGAACGGCGTGCGCCGGGACCTGACCTAGGGAGGCGGGAATCCACTTGAGTTCACAGGGAAGGCCGAAGACTGGTGAAAGGTCAAGGGTCAAGACCATGGCTAAAGATGCCAAAAGTGACCTCAGGGTGGGTTTTGGATTTGCCCTCATTTTGACTTTCTGGGTGAAAATGTAGCGTCTGGACCAAAATCGAGGGCTTTACCGCGGGATTTAAAAATTTCAAAAAAAAAAGTCAAAAAATTTGGCCGAGATTATTTCCATCGAACTGTGTTGCTCTAAATTGTGGATCAATCAAATGGATTTATTGAGACAATCAATTATGTTGATATCAATATGGAAAATAAACTGTGATTAGCGGTATATATAGACAGTGGATTAAAGCGTCAATCATCAATTCAATATAAAATTTCGTGTACAACTTTATTTGTGTGAACAATAAATGCACAATGATATGTAAAACGTTCCCGTACAAAAATGTTTATGAAAAATTTGGTTTTTAAAAAAGCCAATTTGGTTTTTAAAGAAAAAATACAGAAATGAAGCAAAATTTACAAGGCTTAATTTTTTTCACCGAAATTTATGGACTAAATGGCGCATAACTTTTGTAGGGGGACCTTAAATGCCTTTCAGAATGGATATCTGTGCGAAAAGAAGAGGTGCGGGCGGTAAAGTAGCCGCAAGTGCCCACGACTTGGTAAATGTAGGCCTTGGTGTATTGCTCGAGGGGAAAGGTCATGGTCCTTGTTTTAGCCACCGTCTCCCGCCCCCACGTCCGCTCGCTCGATGACGCCCAATCGTGATCCGTCCGGTCACTTTGCCCCACATTGACCCGGAAATTTTCAGAGAGCCCTCCCGACAGCCAAAAATCCGCAACGTCCGACTCTCCGCCATCTTCCCGTTTTCCTTTTAGCGAGAAACCCAGACCTTCGTATAGTCGAAATTGCTCGTAAAGTTCGTTCGACTTGCCGGACGACGCCCCGACGCCCACGGCCTTCTCGTAGGAACAAAGAACCGGGTCCTGCCCCCTCAAATTATCGCACTCCTCGATAAGCTCCCAGGCGTCCGTGGGGATGCAGGTTGACGCTGGGTTGGGCACCCGGCAACATTTAAATCGGAGGCTGTTGAGTCCGAAAAAGTCCGACTCTAAAAAAATTGAAAAATTGAACATTTTTAGCCCTTTTTAAAATTTTAAAACATTTTTCGGTTGTCAAAAAAATGAAGCGGAATAAAAACTAACGTGACTGGGTGAGGTCATCAGCTTGCGCCTGAACGCCACAGATGGCGTGCTCGTCGGGGCATTTTTGGGGCGAGCTCCATTGTCCGCGGTAGTCCCCGTAGCCCTCGATAAAATCAGGCAGGGTCGTCCTGAGTCCGGAACAGTAAAGTCGGACGTTATTTGCCCCCGTGTTGTCGCTGGCTAGTTCCAGAGGGGCCAAATTAAGGGCGAACCCAGTGACCAGCCCGGGGCACTGCATGCGCAGGGGCAGAGTATATTCGATGGGTCGAAGGGTCACCGTCCCGCCGGCGAACACGGGTATGTTTCCAGGGTGAAGGGTGGAGTTAACCGTAGATATGGGTTTCGATATGGGGCGAGGGGGCACTATAACGCTGGCGCTGACCCCGGGCATTTCCGTAAGGCGAAACTCCGAAGTCTGTTGACCAGGAGGGTCAAACACGTTGCGACACTCGATGACAAAATTGACGAGGCCTAGGGCGTCTTGAGTGGGTGAATGGGGTGAGGCGATGCGTGGGGCAGTAGCCCAATGGAGGTCCGCCCCGATGACAAAATAGTTTTCGGGGCAATCCGCCCATGCTGTCCATTCTCCCAGGCTTGAGATGACCGGGGAAGTCAGTATTACCGCGGGATCCGCCCAGTTACTGTAGATAAATAGGGGGAGCAGAAAAAGGGGCGCTAAAACTGGATGGGGCTTGTGCGTCATCGTTGTTTGCAGATTTTTACGTTAAAGTTAACAGATAGAATAGGGAGCATACTCAATTAAATATTAAAGTTGATGAAGTAGGACATCAGCGCCCGTTTTTCATGTTTCATATATATATATATATATTCCCCATCGCCGATGGCGAGAAGGCAATCCATCATTTTATTGACAGACAGGCATGATTGATATTGGATTTTCGAAGAATCAAATCAATGTGGCAAAAGTTTAAATTTTGCACCTGTCGACGAAATCAACTATACATGTACAAACGAGAAAAAAAACTTATGCACCTGTGCTAATTTTTTTATTTCATTCGCCTGAAAAGACTAGGTAACATAAAATAGAAAAATTGAACAGAAAACTATCCAATGTCTGAAATCGGTCAGTCGGCCCCTTTTTACAAGTTTTTCGTTTCTGCTTGGATAGTCTTTCTTGTTTCCAATAGATCCAAACGTAAAAATTCTTTCAAAATATTTACTCGACAATTCTTTTAAAATTGATGTTAATTCTTTCAAAATTGGTGAATTTTTTTTAATTGATGCAAAGTCTTCTAAAACTGGTGATTTTTTTTTAATTTATGAAAATTCCTTCAAAACTGGTGAATCATTTTTAATTGATAAAAATTGTTTCAAAATTGGTGAATTATTTTTAATTGATGAAAATTCTTTCAAAAAGGGTGAATTTTTTTAATTGATAAAAATTCTTTCAAAATTGGTGAATTTTTTTAATTGACAAAAATTCTTTCAAAACTTGTGATTTATTTTTAATTGATAAAAATTCTTTGAAAATTGGTAATAATTCTTTTAAAAATGACGAATTCCTTTTAAACTGATCAATTTTTTTAATTCATGAAAGTTCTTTAAAAATAATTTTTTTAAAAATGATTAATTTTTTAAAAAAATGGTAACTTTTTTGAATTGATGAAAATTCTTTCGAAATTGGTGATAATTCTTTTAAAAATGATTAACTTTTTTAAAACTTGGCAATTTTTTTTAACTCATGAAAATTCTTTCAAAATGCAGTAACTTATTTCAAAGTTGTTGAGAGTTCTTTCAACTTTGGTTAAAAGTGTTGGAAAAAAAGTTCTTTCAACATTTGTGGGAATTCTTTTAAAATTGCTGAGAAATCTTTTGAAATTGGCGCAAGTCCTTTAAAATGGATGAGAATTCTTTCAACGCTGGCAAGAATTCTTACTAAACGTGTCATTTTACTGGCCACTTATCATCCAAATGTTTGCGCTCACTTTATAGTGAACGGTTTCCAAC
>JAQIVE010005433.1:0-12898 GCA_034698285.1 Sminthurinus bimaculatus | reverse complement strand
ACGCGCGAGACTGAGAAAGGTGGAAAACATGCAAGACAGGCAAAAGAGGGGAAACGTGGGAGACTGAAAAAAATGAAACGGGGAAGACGAAAAAAACAGACAAACGGTACAGACTAAAAAGGAAACACGAAAGGCTAAAATGGGAAACGGGCAACGCTAACAAAAGAGGAACCGGTGGAGTCTGAAAAAGGGGGGGCCAGGGCAGACTGAAATAATGAGAAAAATGGTGGCATGTAAATGAAACAGGGAATTGGAGGAACCTAAACCCTTTTTGAAAAGATTGCAATTTTTTAATGCTAATTTTTGATTATGTCCATTTTAATCCCGTCATAAGACGGGTGTTCTTACTTGTTATAATAATATATGAATACCTGCTAAATAATATGGGCAAAACGTACGGAAAATAATCCAGATAATAGTTTTATCCATTCTCTGCGTAAATTCCAGTGACTGAAAACGCACACTTAACAAATGCGCCAACAAATGAAACTTTCTTGAAACCGATACAATTTTCTAAATTTCGACCTTTTGAAATCGAAAATCCAGGTAATCCGTGTTTCTCGATGCCTTTAAAAGCCTGAACCTTCACAAAATGCGGAAACTATTGGTAATAAACTTAGCGAGCGGCGTCCAAATTTTACAAAATCTCAAGGCAAAGCTGTTCGAAACTTGAATATAAAAGAAGATGGCCCATGTCATCGAATTCAGGAGGTCAAAAATACAAAATTGCACTTTTTCGCCCTTACCTCGCCACGTAAGAAACCACGACCTCTCTGTTTACTTACTCGGTGCAATATTTCGACGCCAATCGTGCCATTTTTTGTGATGAACGGTCGCGTACAGCTAAGCATTACTTCTTTGCTACAACACTTACGAATATCTTCTTACATATCATGAGCGGCGTCGAAATACTGCAAGGAATACACAGCGAGGTATCTTATGTGGTGAGGAACGGGATAAAAGTGCAATTTTTGCTGGCTTCCTAGTACATCGCAACCACATTTTAATTGCAGTGGCCAAGCGCATGGCTCGAGAATTACAAAAAGCTCGCGCGAAAAAATTCTACCCAAAGTTTTCTGGGTGGTTTTTCCTACTTTTTACCCATATAATAGGTACACATAAAATAAAATAATACTTGTAGATTGTTCATACATTGGACTTTGATAGCTCTTGTTCCGAATATTCTAATCAGTCTAGACTATATGTATAAATAGACAAACCTTTTGTACTCTGGGCGTCATGCATACATGTGCCAAATTAATTTACATAGACGTATTATTGTACTTTAACATTTGGTCCAAGTTAACAGGGGTGGTAACAAAAGTCAGGATGTGCATACTCAAAATAGTCATGCAGTTTAATTAGTGTGCAAAAAGTCATTGTTTGCAATCAACTTGCAAGAAAGCTACTTATTGCACTTTCAACTAGACTTCTCCAGAATCTAGAATCATACAAAGTATTCCCATGTGTGTACAATAAGTTTACCCGCCTAGAGCCAATGTATACTGTGTACCAATATAATGTGCTGCATAATTATCCACTCACATATATTTATTTGCATACAGCGGATTCATAGTCACGTCGTCCGTTTTTATCAAACTTGCACATACATAAATAAATGTATAGATAGCCAATACCCATGTTACATGTTTTTGAACAAGAGACTGGTGCCAATCTGACAGCGATATCGATACCGATACATGATACAGACATGTACAATGTACAAGTCTGCATTAAATGAAAAATTTGCGTGTAGGAAATAAAGGCAACATATTTACATAAGAAGTTCTTTCTAGTCATGTGTAAATTTTGCAACCACAATTTTTTGTGTAGGAAAAATCGTCAGGTGAAACATTAATACGATCTTTTGTACATTATGATAAAAAGCGGGAAATATTCTTATGCGATTATTACACGTACATGTACAATGCACACATGGGGCGATTTTGTTTCTTTCAACATAAACACATTTAATATGCATGTATTTTTTTGGAGACATGTATCTAAAACATATTATACAAACTACCTGCTTTGGTTTGACATGTAGATACTCGGCCGATAAAAAAAATTACGCTATGACATATGCACGATATGCCGTATGAATAGTGCGGCGGATGCAAAAATGCAAACTGATGGCAGCAATTAATTCAAAGTACAATGGTTGATGTTCATTGAAGTCTGATGGCAAAATACTATCGAATTTTGCTTCATCAGCAACACATGCATAGATTACACACAGTTTTCAGTCTATTTATATCCAATGGGTGTGAAAGTATGAATGTAGCTGGAGGTCTGATTTTTTAATGCATCAGGGTTCACAACCATGAAAAATCTCTTATAAAATGCTATTCCAAAAATTAAATGCAATTTAGACACGACTTTGGTCGAAACTTTCATGAACTTTCATGAAAATCGCATGAGAAATAGACTAACTTTCATCCGTTTGCTCCCTTCTAAACCACTCGCTATTTCTCTGCTGTGCAAGATAATTTTTTTTAATTGGTAATTTTTTAAATGATGTTTTGAGATCGTATTTAGAATTTTATTGGTGTGAAATACATTGTTACACTTTATATGCATGCATACGTACTGTGGAACCAGAAATAAAGGGCCCTTGTCCAAACTTACAATTACATAGCTGAACACATGTAATCCATCTCATTCTCGCTCCTTATACTCTTTGAAATAATTCGACGCCCTTCATCTGCTGTCTTGTACCATCCTACCAGCAATTTATTCAATCTTACAACTGTGAAACCGGAACATGGTACCAAGGTTCATGAGCGGCGTCAAAGTACTTCAAAGAGTGCAGAGCTTGAATGAGATGTTTATGGGGTCAGGTAACAATAAATGAGGAAAAGGGAAATTTCGTTTTAATTCCACAGCGAAGTTCCAATTAGCTAACTTGGGTTCAAGCAGCAACATTTTATTACATTGTAGGAAGAATTTTACTCAAGACTTGAGTATCTTCAAGTCCTTCCCAGCATTCAGTTTGATGCTTTGCCGTTTTTTGCTTTCCACCAGCTGCTTGTGTATTATGCATGTACGGACAACAAAATATTTCTTGAGAACTGCTTGTGTAAATTAATAAAAATATTTGCCCATTATTGTGGACAAAGTTAACTTTTATTAAATTAAACTAAATTAGCATGTGTAACAAGCAATGTTCATACTATGGCCAACGTACTTAAGGTTGAGCTAGCCCACTTCATTGTCATATGTGTTTCGCACTGTTTTGGGGTCAGTAGTGACCTATGCAGACCTTTTATGCTTGTCACTATAAATAATTTGTCCACACGTGAGGATTGAGGATGATCATGACGGCAGCAACGACATACATGCAGCTGAAAAGAAAAAAACGTTCCATTTGCACAGTTATGCGGAATGCAAAATGCGTACAGTTGACCACAGAGACGGACCACACAGCTGAGAGGCAAAAGGTGTCAATTAGCTTGTTTGGTTTGCATTATTTATGATTAATGTATGCATGCACAACAGCTCCGCGAAAAAAGTTCTCCTTATTTTGTCGTGTGTATTAAATGTACTGTAGGTTTAATCTAACAAGCTTGCTAATTCCCAAAATTTAAAGGGTAAACACGGCAGTGTTTATTATTTGCTATTTATAGAGAACCGTGCGTGCGTATCCTATTCTAAAGAAAAGCAAGAGGAGAAGAAGAGGACCAGGCTTTTTCTTTCTTCTTTACTGTTTCTTTCTTCATTTTGTGTTACGTCGCTGAATTATTGGCTATTTCTTAGAAAATTTTAGAGCCAAATTTTACAAGAATGAGAGAGAAGGGCCAAATTTTTCTTTTTATATCCCTGGCACTTGGTGTGACGCTGGCCTTTGGATTTTCAACGACCCAGCAATTCGATTTTTACGATGAGACGGAACGCGAAGGGAAATGTAAATTTTTCATAAATTTAAGTTGTAGACAATTTTGTCCGGTTTTAACATTTTGGTCATTTTAAACGCTCGTGAGTTGATTTTTGACTTAATTGTTATTTTTGCATTGTGTTCTTCAAAATCTGCAGCAATGCTTCAGGGACTAGGACTCGGCGTCCCAATCGCTAGCAGCGACTGTCGTGGGAGCACAGGAAACGGAACTTGCGTATCAACGTATGGGATTTTAAGTTGTTGCCCTTAGTTATTGGTAAAAAATCAAGTTTTTAGATCGCTTTAAAGACACGTTAATGATTTTCAGGCAAGCCTGCAAAAATCGAGGAGGGAAGCGGCTGGGCACCTGCGCTGGAGGCTTTGGAGCCTGTTGCATGCGTAAGTTTTGAATTTTGAAAGAAACTCGAGTTTTTTGGAGCCCTTTAATCAATCCTCTAAAATGAAGTCAAGTTTCACTTTTAAATGGTTTAAAATATGTTTCCTCTTGAAATTACAATTAGTGGTGGCCAACTGCACCGGAGGTGGATCCTGTCCAATTAAGTACAATGGAACGAGAATCGTCTTGAACGAGCAGAACCAAGGAAGCTTTCAGTATGTTATCACCAAGGTAACAAGTTTTAGTCTCTTGTCATAAAAACGAAAGACAAACAAAATACAACCGAGGTGGCTGATTTTTTTGTTTTAAAGTGACTCAATTCAACTTTTTTTCCTCTCGAAAATTTTTAGCCTCGGAGTGTAAATCAAGTCAGGCTGGACTTTTTGGAAACAACTTTCGAAAATCCGGATGCAGCCGGCGATTGTACCATGGATCGGTTGTCCATCACTGGATCACTAACCGTCAACTCTCTTGTTGTCTGTGGCAACATGAGCCATCAACACAGTAAGTTGCCTTGGGAATAGGTTGCTTTTTCATAAAAATGTTTCCCAAAAAAATTAAAAAAACGAAAATTTTAGGCTATTACTTATTTTTTCGTTTTTCAAAATTTAAGCACATTATTTGTTTGATTGGGTTACTATGTGTGTGTTCAAAGATTTTCTCAGTTACTATTCAAGTCAATAAAATTTCCTTTGCTCCACAATTTTGCAAAATATTTCAAAACCCGGTCAACTGTTTTTTGATAAAGTTGACTGTTTTAGTCGTCAAAAACGGTAATTTTAAAATATTTATGAAACTCAAAAAATTCCCCAAAATTTTTTAGTGTACCTTGACTTTGGTGATGCTGACCGAATTACATTAAACTTACGGAAACGACAAACGGATAAAAAATACAATGTGGACATCAGAACGACCTTCATTGCAAACCAGTATCGGAAAGGTGACTAAATTTTCCAAAATTAAAATGTTCAAAAATGTTAAAATGTTCCGTAAAATTATTACCCACATAAAAAACGATTTATCATTTCCCCCCGGTTTTTTACAGTGCCTAGTCACTGCCTCCAGCACTTTACGGACGCGGAGGAGACTATTCGAAGCTTCGGCTTCCCCTACCAGCTGAACAACCAAAGATACACTATTTGTATCGAAAGCTCCGCAAACAGCGACAAGATTGACGTAAGTAACCATGACTGCCGTTGTATAGTATTTAGCCAATTTAGGTAGCAAGGTCAAGTACGTACCAAAAAATGTATATTTTTTGGCATTTTAGTACACAACCTGTGACAAAGATCCTTCAAATTCCTTCGTCGTCTCTGAAGACCCTGGAGTTCCTGCAACGCCGATTCTCGAACGAGTTTGCAACAAGGACTACATCCAGATTTTTGGAGAAAATAGGTTGTGTGGCACAACCTTCCCCATGAAAGTCACAAGTTAGTCAAAGAGAAAAAATTTCAAATTTTTTGAAAATAGGGCAAATTTCCAATCAAATATTATGACCAACTATTGATTCCATGTTTTACAGCCTCCGTCCGCCCATTTATGGTTCACGTGAATTTCAACGAGCAAGAGTTTATCGAGCCTGGGCTCACCCTCAAGTCGGCCGCCACTGTCGACAATTGCGCCCAATATTTTTGCTACGTAACAATTCCCGGTTTCGACAAACCCCCAAAGTGTCAATACCAGCCGGATCCCTCATGCCCGCCCGACGCTGACAACGAGGGCGACGTCATGAACTCGGGCTTTTGTCTCAAATTTAATCGCAGTTAATCCTTCACCACTTTCCAGCGATTTTAACTGTTCTCCTTGTGCAATTAAAAAGTGTTTGCTTTAAAGAGTTTTTACAATGAAAAAAGGGGAAAATTATTTATTTTGCTTTTGTTGTTGTCGTTGTTGTTTATCAGTGAAAAAGTTGTTTGTACTGTTTTATGAGATACTTTTACCATGAATAAAATAAAAAAGTTGACGTAAAATCTGAGAAAAGTGGAATTTTTATTCAAGCTAAATATACGACAACACTGGGTGATCAATGTGTGTATTCACAATTCACAAAAGTACAAAATCATATTTCAGGAGCAACAGCGAATTTTGAAATGGGGCAAAGAATCCAAATTTTTTGAAACTATAAAATTTTCTAAAAATCACGAATTAAGATCGTTCAATGCATTGGCATCTGGGCTAAGTAACTGACAAAATTTGTCATGAAGAACAGCAAAGGGTGGTCGTACATCTCTGTCTTCGAGCCAGCAGTTCATCATGAGCTGGTATCTGTTTTAAACACAATATGAGCCAATAAAAATACTCAGCGTTTTGAATCAAATCGTGAAGCACTGAAAATCGATAATGATACAAAAATTTTAAAACAGTTTACATGTAGTCGTTGGCATAGTCTGGCTTTGCAAGTCGCATGCCTTGAATCAAGTCAGTGAGAAAGTTGTCACCCCCGAGGTAGTCATCGTAAGGAAATTTGCCCAAGGTAAACATTTCCCAGCAAACCACGCCAAAGGACCAAACATCCGACTTGATGGAAAACTGCCGATCCCTGAAAGCCTCGATCGAAAGCCATTTCCACGGGATCTCTCGCTTCTGCTCAACATTTGAATCTCAATTTTAGCAAAAATGATTCAATAGCTCATGTTGTTTGTGACAATTCATAAGTGTGCAGTGTGCAGGCAGTATGTATTTTAAAAGGCATGGTAAAAGTTTATACAATACTTGAGGGTTTTTTATGTAGGACGTCTGATCCATCATCAGCTGACGGGCTAGACCGAAGTCGGCCAGTTTAACTTGGAGCTGTTCAGTGAGCAAAATGTTCCGGGCCGCCAGGTCACCGTGAATCACGTTCTTCTCCGTCAAATAGGCCATTCCGTGGGACGCGCCGATGCAAAATTTAATCAAGTGCACAGTGTTCAGCTCGGCCTCGGGTAGAAAAAACGTTTCGTCGTCGTATGGCCGTCCTTCCTGGTTTATTTCGGTTCTATGTATGTCCAAGTTGCGAAAAACGTCAGATATTAGGATTAGATTGAAGGTAAAATCGGACAATTGTAGATAAAATCGGACATTTTGAGATAAAAGCGGACATTTTGAGATAAAATCGGACATTTCGAGATAAAATCGGACATTTTGAGATGAAATCGGACATTTCGAGATAAAATCGGACATTTTGAGATAAAATCGGACACTTTGAGATAAAATCGGACATTTTTAGATAAAACCGGACATTTTTAGATAAAACCGGACATTTTTAGATAAAATTGGACATTTCGGAAATTCGTACTCATCGCTAATGCTGGAAGATACAGAATCAATCTCTGCAGAAGACTCCTCGAAAAGGTTTTGAAAGGTGCGTTTTGAGGCAACACTTTTAAGAAGCTTGAGCAAATCACCACGAGCACAGTATTCAAGGGCAGCAAAGACCTGTTCTGTACAGTGAAAAGTTTCGCATTGTACTTAAAGCAACTGCTTTGTACCAGAGGTCATCCAAAAAGAAATTTAATTTTAGAATTTTAATGGGTGATTAGGAAACTTAATGCATGTAAATACTTTTTTCGAAGCCGACCGTCGAGGCTCCGATAAGCCGAATGACATTTTCATGGTGATTCAAGTAGGCCATTATTTTGACTTCTTCAACAAAGGCGAAAAGATCATCGAACGAGGGGTTCGCTTTGACTGTCTTGACGGCAATATCTAAATATTCGCTCATTTCGTAGGTTGATGCAGAACCCAAACCACTTTCAACGTGACTTTTTTCGTCTTGTCCTGAGGACGATCCTGTACGTCTAAAAATTCCTTTCCTTACTTCTCCAAAGTTTCCAGAGCCCAAAATCTCCGATGCTGTTAAAAAAATTATTAATCGTCCGATAGTTAAATACACCATAAGTAATAAATATTAAGACACTATGAAAAGTTTCAATATTTTTAAATTATTGTATTTGTTTACTGATTTCTACACTATCCCAGGGAATTTCAAAGGATAAGTCATAGGGCAGTGACCGAATGTGGGTGTTCAACTCGGATGAATTTAATAAGAGCGGGTCGCCGTTGAGGAACTTCTCCAGCTTGGCCTTTTCGATGGAAGTTCTCTCCCTCTCCTTCCGCACGCGGAGGATCAACGTTCCTATAGCAGTACAGAAAGCGATGAGGAGTAGCGGCCCCAAAATCGAACCTCCGACCGTCAAGGATCTCCGAAATTCTGCCCTTTTGTCTTAACCACCCAACATGCGTTTTTGTAATTTGCGTTTTACGGTCAAAATCGGAAATTAGCTAAAAATTTGTCTAGTAAAATAAAAGTTACCCCTGACGCGAATCGCTAGAGTCTTGATGTCATGACCCTGCTCGTTTTTGGCGGCACAGGTGTAGTTTCCCTCCGACTGACCGCTGACCTCGACAATCACAACTGTCCGTCTGGTCCAGGTTAAGTTCATGGAAATGGGCTCTGACTGCTGGAATGGGCTCTACAAGTAAAATTAACTTTTAATCTTTTAGATCTCACGGAGCACTTTTTATGTAGCTTAAAATGCTCAAAATATACCGAGCTGGTTGAGGTCCAGAAAATATCAGGTGCGGGGTAGCCAAATGCATCACAGATTATAGTCTCATTTATGGAATGAAGCTCTGCTTCGTACTCGTTAGGTTGAATATGGTCAATGGAATTTTCCCAATTTTCTCCATTAGGCGTTTCCACCATCACAGTAACTGTAGGACTTTGAGGAGCTAAAAAACACAACGTAATTTTGAAATTTTGAAGACGGCCTTTAGAAAAAGGTCATGTCGAACCTCATCAAAATTTAATGAGATTTGACAAGATTGACTTTTTCTGAGATTTTCATGATATTTCATCAAAACCTGATCAAACTTGGATCAAAATTGGTAGGATTAAGATTAATTTTGGCACAATTTTGGTCTTAATTTAAGACCAAAATTGTGCCAAAATTTCATAAGATTTATCAGCAGGATATTTTTCTAAGGGTTTATATTTTGTATTTACAATGGAACCACAGTTTTCAAAACGTAAATCAAGTTACTTGCAACAAAGATAGGCTGAGAGGCATTGACCCACTGGTCTGAGATCATGGACCCGGCCATGCAGAAAATCCGTCGCAAACTCGTGGTCGTTAAATGAATAGTATTGTTGTAGACTCTGGCAAAAAGGAAGTCGTCCCAAATTTCTCGTTCACCTGGGCAAATATTCAATTGTCTATTTTAATTCTTGGGCTAATTGTCTAAAATTTTTAATGGACAATAAATAGTCAAAGCATTCTTACCCGCGATAGCGGTGAGATTTCCAGATATGCCCCTGGACTCGGACTCAAACTCGAGGACGATGAAAGGCTCTGGGGCAAAGTAGAACCAGGAAGAGATGCACACCACCTCCAGCTTGTTACCCAAATACTGATATTTGTCAAAGGGCTTCATCACTATCAGATTCGAGGGGCTAAATTCTGGATCCTCCAGGGAAAAATCTTGACAAAAAAAGCAAAAACCACAAGCAAAATTATTTATGTATTATGTATTACTTGTTGCGTAACGACAGCAAACTGGCAGTACTTACAAATTTTTTGACGCTCATCTTTTCCAGCCAAACTGACTCCAAAAAATACAAAGGAAACCATGAAGGACTCTTCATTGTACTCCTCATCATCTTCTACAGTGCCCCCAAAGGTACATTGAAGAAAACCGGGCTCTAAATTAGCGGGGTTGAATTCTGATCCAAAAATTTCATCTCCTGGAACTTCTTCCCAGCACTCTCGAGGCTACAAAGAAGATCAGATATTTTTATGTAAAAAGAGTTTTTTTATTTCATTATAGAAAAAAATTGCCGGAAAATACGGAAATCATTTACCTGCCGCCTGCCCTTGAACATCCCCATGCAGTTTGAGATGTCGTAGCCACAGCCATGGAACTTGACGTCCCCGTTCATCCATTTTGACCCAAAACTGGAGCAATGAAAGGCGTAGCCAGGGAAAGTCTGAGTTGGTAGTTTTTGGTAATAAAAAGTTACCTCGCACTTTGACCCATTTTTTGCTTCTGGAGCAAAGTTCCAGCTGACTTCGACCTCTGGATTTCGATGGTCCTTATCTACTTTTTCCAGGGAAGTGTTGTTCTTACAGTTGTTGTTTTCACTGTTGCACAAGCTGAAAGTAGCATCAGTGAAGCCATTCCGATGGTCATTCTGTGCCCGGTAAATATAGTGCAGAGACTGGTAGACACAGGGCTGCTGGACACTCTGACATCGAAACACGTGATTTTGCTTGCCCGTCTTTTCGTCGGCCAAAGAAAACGACTTATAAACTTTAAAAATGTCGGTGGAGCTATTGGAGAGTTGGGAAAATACCCGGGAGTATTCTTGAGCTTCCTCATCACCCGTGTAGATGGGCGTTGGGTAAAATGGGAGTGTTTGAAGGAGCTCAATGGGGTAGGGAGCTTCACAGGTCAGTACGAAAAACCAGTCACGCCTTTTCCCGGATACTCGAGCTTTAACCTCTTGCTTTCCCGGATTGGAGCAACATTGCAGGTCAAAAGTATCACTAGAAAGGTTGAAAATCCGGCTCTCTTGCTTTAGCTTGATTTTTGGCGGCGTAAAAAACATAGATGCGGAGTCATTGGAACATGTAAAATGGTCATAGGTGGCGGCCGCATCTGTTCAAAAAAAATCAAAATTATGGCATTCAAAATGACACCTTTTGATACCGGAAATTCGTAAAAGCTTCCCTCCTTCTTTTGTAGTACAATATACATATTATGTATGTGTACTGTGTACTTACTTACCCAAAACTTTGACCGGCCTGGACGCATTAATCCACTCGTACGTGTTTTGAATGGGACTAAAGCAAAAGATGCGGGAAGCGTCGGTCCGGTTTAAATGGACCACCATAGTTCGACTATAGAGAAGATTTTCATCGTCGTTCGTCTCGCTGTATTCTCTAGCTGCAAAAAGTATGCAAGTACGAAGCACAAAAGGTAGTATTATTAACAACCGTTAGAACAAAATCGTACCGGATTTCATGAAAATTTGATGGAATATGACAAGATTGGCAATTTTTGATGAGATTTTCATGATATTTCATCAAAATTGAGCTCCTTACTGATCCAATATCTTAAGCTATTGTTAGCTGTAAGAAACACAAACAAGGCATCTTGAAGCTGAAGGGCAAGTTGAAAATTGGACGCAGTATAAAAACTGTAACTTTGGCACGTGACCTTTACTGTAGCCCCAAAGGGATGGACTTCGGGGAAGGGTTCCATAAAGATTGCGCGCGAGGCTCCTCGACTCGCGATATCGGCCCAAGAAATAGCTGCAAGATAAATTGGCAAAATCACTTTATACCCAAATGGTAAAGTTTTTGGTGAATCTTGTCCAATTTTCAGTCAGTCAGTAAGAAAAAAAAACACACCGTGGGACTTTGTTGTATTTTCAATGTTGGGAACGGAACCACGGTCAAGGAGCAAAATGATGAGACTTTCGAACCCCCCATGAAAACCTGCAGTTGTATTTCCATCTGTATTGTCTACCCAGCGCTTGTCTCGGTGTCCACCCTTTTCCTCTGATTCTTCTTCTTCATTATCCGCTTCAGTAGCAATTCGAACATCTTGAGTGTTATTTAACCATCCCCCATCATCATAATCTTCATGTCCTTCTTCAGCTCCTTTGTCCTCAAGATCGTAGTTGACGGTACTCTCTTCAACATCTTCTTCTTGGGATGTTGTATTCCCTGGTTCGGTGGAATCTGTAGAACATATGGGTGGAATGGGGTTGCTCCAATCCTGATTTTCTTTGGTTGGACAGCGTCGACACTTTCTAGGCTTTTTGGTATGCGACCCCCAGCAATTCTCAGGATACTATTGCATAGAAATCAATTTATGTATTTTGGTCAGAATTTTTGGCACAATATTTTTAGAGCAGCTGACCAAATTATGCACCTGGTTCTGTAGAATCGGAGGGCGCTTAATTATTGCGTAACACCGACTGAGCGGGAAGCAGCGGGCAATATGAATATTTCCCTTCTGCTCTAAATGCCTCTCTTCCAGTAGTTCACAAATTGGCGGGCCCTTCGTCTCTTTTCCCTCTTGTATGAAAGAATGAGTGCACTCGGTCGCGTTGACCTCTGGGTCAGCAGGGTCGGCCACTTCCCGGTTTTGTTCGTGCAGTGACGGTAAAAGGGAGCCGACCGAGTCTAGCAAATTGAAGCCATCTGTGTTTCAAATTTAAAATCAAGTGACATTGAAATTAAACGTATAAACTAATTGTAAGAAAACGAGTAGTTTGTGTCTTTGTTCCAAAAGGGTTACCAATTAATGTCGATGAGTTGTGGCTGAATGAATACGTATCACTTTCAGAAGAATAATACAAATTGGTTCCAATGTCTGGAAACCGGGCACTCTGGCACCGCCACCACTGATCATACGCTGTCCGGTCAGTGTAAAAGGACGTGGAAAATTTGTAGGTAGACTCTTTCGTGATATCCGAATATTTTAGTTTGAATTTCAGGTTTTCTAACTCCTGGGCCTGAAAATTTCAAGACAGCAATTAGTATTATTATTATTATTTGTTATTGGCGTTCAAATTAGACAGATTCGATTTAGCGCATAAACAAACGACTATATTATAATTTGCATGTATGTAATACTGC
>JAQIVE010005432.1:0-12899 GCA_034698285.1 Sminthurinus bimaculatus | reverse complement strand
AGTCCAAAGGAAAGTGAGCCGTTTGATATAGGCAAATACGTATATCAAACGGCTCACATTCCCTTGGCAACTCTCATTTACACTACGTTACTATACCAACCTAAATGACCACCGTGTCCACAGCCCAAGCACCATGACATTAAACCAGAGACTGTAGAGTGACAAACTCCACAACGAGCCACACTTTTTCGGCACTTTTCACAATAATTTCCAGATCGGAGGCCAATAGGTTTACCACATTTTCCACAACACACTAAAAATGAGGTACTCTGCTGAGATAAATGTCCCAGTACTCCACAATGTTTAATTACAAGTGCAGCCTGCGCATACAGTCTGTAACGTTGAAGGAGCTCCACATATCCCCAGCACCAAGATTCTAAAACGGTTACGTCAATGGGCAATTTATCTAAAGACGACAACACTAACCATACACACACTGTAGTTTGCACATCTCCTTGTTTAGCGTGATAGAATAAAGCTTCTGTGAGAGCCTCAGTGTAGTCAATAAGTGGGACTGGATCAGTTTTAGTAATAGCAAGTTGGCTAGTACGATTCTCTATAGCTACCGTTTCTACATTTTCTTCCGTATCTTGTGGAGAACAATCTTCAAGGTGTATTGGTGGAGAGGATCCTTCACGGATTTCATGTCTGGGTTGAAAAGCTTCAGCGGGTAATATTTGCCAGTCTTGTTGAACTTGAAAGTCATAGGTGGGACCCTGTGGTAAAAATATGCTATGATTCATATGGAGACCTGAAGCAATTTTGGCCAAGAAATCTTGTTTCTCTGTTTCAGAGCTGGAATTATTATTTGCTTCATCATCAGAATCATGATTGTGGTCATCATTATCATTTTCTTTTGGTGGGGTAGTAAGGACAGGGTCTGTTGTATTCTTTGAAGTATGATGGATAAGGTGATGATGATGTGGATGATGGTGATTTGGAACTTCTGTAGACACAGTAACATAAAATAATTTTGCCAATTCCCAGGTCATTGCCACACGAGGGATATTTAGAGAAAGGGCTACTTGAGCATTTTTATCACACATTTCAGGAACACTTTTCCCCCATAAAATATATTTTGTGGCACATTCGACATGGAAAGAGTCTGTCACAAGTTTATCAACTGAAATATACAAAAGAAGAGTAAAAAAACTGATTAATTAAAGATCGAAAGCAGTATGGCATCACACAAATTAACAACGGCGCACATAGTGATACATATTATCTTTATATATAAGCAATGCTGAAAAACAATCATAAATGTGTTTTTATATGGATATGAATAATGAATAATACGTTTTGAAAAAAATTATTGTACCTTCAAAGGTAAAAAAATGACTTTGTGCTAAATGAAACTGCTCATCTAGAGAAGAGGACTTTTTAAATATTGGAAAACGGGAACTATTTGCAGAATCAATTTGTTGAGAGCTGACGGCTTGGGCGACTTCACCTCTTCGAATATTTAAAGCAAGAGCTTGTGGTATGGCTTTGCTTGCTGGCCGAGATGCATCACGGAAAACATTTTGCCAAACTGTACAATCTTTTGATGTAGAGATAAAAATATGAGGGCTTCCTTTCCATGCGATTCCTGTTGCTACATCTTTGTGCTTTTCTAAAATACGGTTAAATGAAAACTGGAGTAAATTTCAAACATTTCAAACACATAAAATTTACAGCATTCAAACATGTTTTTCACATTACGATACATAGTATTTACCTTAAATTAGAATTTAGAAAAAATTGTATAATATTGTTTCAAGTGTAATTTGATATTGATTTAATGTAAATACATCTCTCTTCAACTAACCAAAAGCTGCAAAAGGTACATAAGGTCGTCTAACATCCCACACACAAACGGAAGCATCAACAACGAGCGATGTACTCCCAATATGATTTTTTCGCTGAGGTCTCCATTTAATACGGCCAACAGATGCAAGGCAGTGAATAGTGTTTTCAACAGTGGCAACATTTGTAACTGTCCAAACCTTAATAGCTCTATCTCGGCCACCTGTAGCTAAAATATTTGGAGAATCGGGATGCCAATCCAAACAAAAGACTGGACCAGAGTGGGCAGTAAACGACAAAATTGGTCTCTCTCCAGCCTTCCCTGTAACCAGAAAAAAATTAGGTAAAGTTCCAAAAATGTCAACTATTGTCATTAGTACAGAACTTTTAAAACTCAAAACAACTAAGGTAATTGACAATTGAGCCATTGAATTATGTTTTCTAACATAAATGTAATACTAAGGACAAAATACAGTACTTACGCAAATCCCAAAGTTGAACAGATCCATTTTCACTTACTGATGTAAATGTTGTATTACTTTTGGGGATGAACTGTACATCTCGAACGCTATCTGAGGTATTCTTAAATGTCAGGCGAGCTTCCTTACTTCTTAAGTCAAAACATTTTACAGTTCCGTCTTGACTTCCTGTTCATCCAAAACGTAAATAAAAATTGGATTATTGATTATTGTTCTACACATTACCAAATTCATTATATATAGCTTTAAAATTCTTAACGAAAATCTAGAAGGTAACTAATGCTAACAAACAATCGTAGTGGATTTTTTACCAGATAAAAGAATTGTGGGATCATTAGGGTGAAAAACGACTTTATGAACAGTCCTTTGGTGATCCCTACAAATATAAATAAGTGCATATTTTATTATCGACCCTTATTAGGGATAACATCAATTCTTGACACGAAAAATACATTTACCATAAAAAGATATTATAATAGTCTTACGCAAAAACATGTTCTTGTTTTGCTCTGGTATTTTTTGAGAGATTCCACAACACAACAGCACCGTTCGTTGCTCCAGTTGCGATTAAATTTTCATCCAAATGACTCCATGTTACATCGTTGCACGAATAATTTAGATTAAGATTCTTTCCTACACGTAGATTTTGTTTCTCGACAAAACTATCTTCTTCGATTGCTAAGATTTTAAATACATTTCTACCGGCTACTACTACATGAGTATTATCTTTCGAGAGGCACAGAGCATTTGCAGGACCATCCCCTAATGCAAAACTCATAGACTTTGTAGCTGAACAGTTATCCCTTTGCATCTTGACGGCAATGTTGATAGACCAAAGCTTAACTTAAATACCTAATGGAAATAAAAGATGATTGTATATTAGTTCCATTACTTTTCATATTAACAATTGCTTCATAAAAAGACTAATAAATACTTAAGTCAAGTTTCTGCAAACATTCATTTTAAAGTTATATGGTTATATGTTATAAATGTACTTGATTGATAGAACTCACTTTACTCTTCTTTAAATCATCGTATATGTACGCACACTACAACCCACTTTCAGTACCCGGGATCTAAAAGCCAGAACAGAAAATCGAATATAACATTTGTTTATACATAATATTGCTGAATGATATACTTAATTTGTAATTTATAATGGAAAATGGAAAACTATGTAAGCATGTAGGAAGGAAACCCTTACGTCCATTGTATCAGTCAACAAGTTTAATTGAAGATTAAGTGAATTCAAAACATGTCACATAATTTCTCTTATGCGTTATCAAAAAATGGTACACTTTTATTCACAATCTTAAATCTCAAATATTATGACGTATGATGAATCGGTCAGAAGTCTGAAGAAACACTACTTAAGTATGAAAAAGTATAAATTATAAACTTTTAAGTATTTGTAACCTGCCCAGTTAGCATTGGCGTTTACTTTGTATTTAAAGACCACTTAATTTGCAAACAAAAAATGAAATGTTTACCAACATTTCTTGATCGAACTTCGATTTTTCCTCCTGTTTTTATGAATGAAAAGGAAAAAACATTTGATCTCGTATTTTTGAATTTACACACATCAACAAAAACATTGGTTTCATTCATTGAGAGAATACACACAAGGTTTTGTTTTGCACTCTCTTTATATTGCAAACCAAAAATGTTTCATTGCCTTTGAGCCTGTAAAAATATGACGATGAATGAAACTCATGACTCATGAATTATGAAATCAGCCAAATATCAATTATAATTTAGAAAATGAAGTTATAGTACACTACTAACCGGAAATAATTCACTTACATTATCTCTCCGTATTGCCATTCGATGTGAGATTATTATACTTTTTGAACGGTTTTTCTAAAACATTAGATTATTAAACATGCGTGCATGGTTCCCAACAATTGCTTACTGTTTATTTATGTAAGTAAATTAAATGCATTTTAGCATCAGTTACATAATATACCAATTTTTATTCCTTCTAAACAATCGAAAACTATATTTCATAATTATAATATTATATTTTTAACATTTAACATAATAATCTTGAACACATAATATGTATAAACAGGTAAGCATGAGACATTACACAATATTTAGAGATAAACGCATAATATCAATAAAGTAAGCACAAGTAATGAAGTATTCAGTAAGTATACTTAACTTGAAAAAGTACATATTTGTAACACCATAATATCATCTACAAAAAAGTAGGTTTTATAATCATCGAGCTCTTTATAAATGTTTTACAACCACCTTCGTACTACCTTTAGGTATATATTACGTGTATGAAAAAAATAAATAACAATAATAATCATTACTATTGTTTAAGACATTTATAAAATATCGATTGATTGTTCGTTGCATTGCTATGTTGTGACGGTAAATAATATCAAAATCAAATCAAAACGACAAACACCGTCGATTTTTACTTTCCACGTGTTTTTACAGTACCATCCTCTTGTCCAAAATAAGCCTGTTGAGCCATTTTAACGAAAAGTCCAGTCTCTAAAATGCCTAAATTTTATAATAGAACATATTCTTATTTTATATAACATCTCAGAATCTCATGTTTATCATAATTAATCCTTAATCGTGAATTTGGCTGTAAAATATCTAGTTACCAGGGATGGACTTAAGTTGAGCTTCAATGCTTTGTGGGGTGAGAGATTCCTTTAAATTACTGTCTTTAAGTTCTCCGACATTAAAATCAATAATGAAGTTATTGTTGTCCGTAACAACGGGACCCATCTTTTTCACAGCCATTCTCATCACAGCCAGCCCATCGTTACATCCCCAAGAGGCACTTAATTCGTTCAATTTCTTTTCCACAACTTTCCAACCAATTGACGAAACCTCAAGAGGAATTCCCTTCTTCCACTTTTGGCCCAAATGTTCCGAGTCTTTCCTGAAATGGCGATTGAATCAATTGAACTTATATAAGTGTGACCAAGGTTTTAACTGAAAAAATATGCATAAGGCCAAAGATTTAGTAATTATGACATTACGTGTAATCGGCCACAACAATCATTTTCTCGGATGCTGCTGCTACAATTTTCTCTTGTAACATACATCCTCCACCACCTTTGATCAAATTCAAATCAGCATCACATTCATCACAGCCATCGATTGTCACATCAATCTGAAACCAAGACGAGAAATAACCTGATAAGTATACTTTACATCAACACATGTCGTGACACGTGACAATAAAATAAAATATGCCTATCGTTTTTGTACAAAAATTTCTTGTTTCTCAAATAAAACATCAAACAACTTACAGTAGGATGAACATCCAAATCTGACAATGGCAAGGAATTGTCGATAATTAAATTTTTGGCTTGAAATGAAGTTGGGATACAGAGTACTCTTATCCCTTCTTCTTTCACTCGTTCAGCTAAAAAGGAAAACAAAAAGTCTTGTGAATTGTCATCGAATTGTAAATCATGAATTTTATAGCTCACAATATTGTGGTCATTGTGTTGGGATTTTTGGTTATGTTATACTTAAAAATCAAAGACTTACCCAAACGCTGAGCTACGTAAACAACTGTGCTTCCACTACCAATGCCAACAATTTGTCCATCCTATTTTTCACACAAATAGTGTCACATTAAAAAATAGTAGCTTTACTATTTAAAACCGACTACATAAACAATGTTAAATAATCGAACATGAAGAATACACAAATAAATTCACAAAATTATGACATACCCGGATGTGGTCATCGACAGCTTGCCTAGCAGCTAGACGTTTAGCTTGCTCAATCAAAGTGCGAGCAACTGACATTGTCACAAACACGAAAGAAATGAAATAGTTTTTATTGTTACACTAAATTGTTGTAAATAAATGAACTAACGAAAATTCTTACACTTCTTGGACTCGAACTACAAATAGTACAATGGTACAACTACGTTTAATGTTTATTAATTCAATAATGACAAATGACAGTCTCTTGTCTCTTGGTTAGTTTTGTGGTGTTCTCCAGTCTTCTCCTCGTCCCTCGTCTACCTATGATTCGAAAAAATTGTAATACCGGCGAACCATGAACCCATATAAAAAAGCTTTTGCATGCTTCAAACCACATTTTTCCTTGCTCGTGTGCAAGAGGATACAGAGACCTTGGAACTTATAAGTTATAACATTTTTCCAGACGCCTTGTACTATCAGAACTTCTTTGGTTGGAAATTGGATAGCACATAAAATTGATAACTGCTGATAACGAATTAAGTAAGTACCAGTGACGAAGCATGTACAAAAATCATGTACATACGGGCAAAAACGACCAAGAGCGCAATCAAATCAAGCTACTGTATATTTTCCAAAATAGTGTGTTTTTGGAAATCAAATCATTTGCTTTTAGTTCACAGCTAGAGGTTATGGGTTATGGGCACCTTTACCTCAATCAAAATAAAGTCGTTACCGCTATAGTAGTAATTAGTAATCTAGTCTTTTGAAAGTCAAGCTTCTAAAATGCAAGCTGTAAAATGTTCATATTATGCTCAAATGTTACTTATACTTTAACCCGTGTGTACATTGTACATTCATTCATGTTTGAAAAGTCGAGACATTTCGCCCTTATTGCTTTCTCTCTCTCCAGTTTCGACTGTGTTTATAGTTTATAATGAAAATTAAGAAGTAACCCTCTCAGTAAGCAATAAGTATATTTTGTACGTGCCTACTTGTTATACCGGTATGTATCTGGACTCACTTAATATTAAAATATGTATAGGCTGTAGGTATGGATACATAGATGCTCAAAATTCATTTGGTAATTTACGAACAAGCTAACTGATTATGTAAGCGCACATGTAAGAAGTTATTAAACAGATACTCAAACTCAAGTCACATGGAAAAAATCTTCTTCTCCCCGGCGTTTCAACTGGAATTCCTACAGAATCTTAAATTTGACAAGTAAACAAAGTATGCATGCCCTTATAATAAATATTTTGTTAGTGGCTACCTACAAATACCAAAGTTACATAAATACTGATGTTATAAAAGTCTTAAACATGTTTTGAGAAATGTGTCATTTTCTCTGCACAGTATTATTTATTGTGCTATTGCATGACATAATGATTTGTTTGTGTTTTGTGCATTCTTATAATCATAGTTCCTTTAGAAATTCTGAGTCATTCCTGCCATATGTAAGTATGTATTATGTCGAGGAATACAAGAAACGACATATCGCCGATCTATAAAAACTCAATTAGTACCTCTGTCTGAATAGGATAAATTTTAAACACATGTGAGAGAAATATTGTATGCATCTATTTGTGTACATACATACTGATATTATATGCATAACGGAAAGATTCCAACATCTATAGAAAATTTCCTTATTGACTTAAAATTGAAATTCCGTGTACTTTACAAAATGGGCAGTACAAAAGTGTTTGCATTTGCACATGTATAATGGGCATGTAGGCAGATCAGATCAGATGTACAATTAGACAAATCAATCACGTAAGAAAATTAAAAATTCCGGATGAATTGCAATCAAGTTTACCGTACATTCTTATAAACTGATGTGTACATTACGCACTAATATTACACACTATTACTGTACAAACGTTGAGCATACATTAAAATAAAGGGTAAAATGTTACCTTGCTACTGGCTATAAATATTTTATGTACTATTTCATATGTAATTTGTCTCAACTTCTCGCTGGCGTTCTTTCAATCTTTCATCTTCGAGGCAGACTTTTGACATATAGTTTCAGATTTGCTAAATATATGTATTTGTATTATTTGTACACGAACGGTGGATGTATCGACTGTATGCATACGCAAATTACTATTATATTTTAATTGCACATCTTGTACAATGGACATATAAGTTATCATTTATTAGTTTATCGTAAACTTGATGTTTCCCTTTCGTCAGAACATAACGTACCAATGCATTGACTGCATTGCAATGTTTGAGATTGAGACTGTAAATCGTACTGTACAATAAATGCGAAATGCGTGGTAGTTCAGAGTTCACAAGATGCGTAAGGTTTCGACAGTGCCTCTAACGTGTGTATAATATGTATTATATAATGCACATGTATCGTACAAGATAATGCATACATTCATACCTCATATTTCTTGAAATTGCACATTAAATCCTTATTGCTACATACCAGTTTGGGCAGACATTCAGTATTATCACACAATGAAATGTAATGTGTTCAATGTACACACAGATTACACTGCCGGGAAGAAAATTTTCAGAGAGTCAAGAGTCTCAAAATACTAAAGAAGTACATAAACAATGTACATATGTACATATTATCCGTATCTCGAGTCTATACACGTGACCAACACGATACAATATATTGTAAAAAGGTAATAGACCCAAGTTTGCATACTTTTTTACACTTATGTACATATCTAAACATTATGTGGTGAAACGTGTAAAAATTGTTGGAACATATAATATAATATACTCATTTCAACATTAATTCTACACTCTACCCTCATTTATTATAACGTGACGTCAAGAATGAGTGTAGGATATGCAATATATGCATATGGATATATACATATTAGATAATATCAATAAGATACATTTTTACTAAGGGTTCACTCTTGAGACAAAATGAGTAGACATGCTATGCTTTTATTCCTTTGCCAGAAAGAAAACTTAGTAGTAGTAGTAGACGTAAAAGAAGAAAAGGAGTAAAAAGCTGCATAATCTTTAATCATCATATAGCCAATCATTTTTACTCAATACGTACATATTCACCGTTATACTCTATGCATGGTTCATGTACATGTTTACGTATGTATACATGTACTGTATATGTACTTGCACACCTTTAATGTATATGTTACACGATACACGTTGGTCAGGAAACTCACTCGAAGTGGATCTTTGTAAGTTTTACAATGAATGTGTAATACAATTTAAACATTGTATGTATATGTATGTATCTACATGTACAGCATTGATTTGAAAGTGACAGTACATGGATGGAGTGAACGTCTGGCTGCCTACTATTGCCTATGCCGTGCAAAATTTTCCTACACACATTACACGTCTTTCATTCCTATGTATGTGATCTCAGATCATCACCAAGCTCTTATTTTTCTGTACAAACCAGAAGGCAAAAGTCTGCAGTATTTGCTGTTACTCCGCTCATTCACTTGGATTGGAGGGAGAATATTTATTCATTTTTTACAGTTTTGACGTAATTGAAGTGATTTCACCTGCAGTGAAAAAATATTTTCTCAGTATTAAGATTGATTATTGATTTTCGACAATTGTAATTTGGATTTCGTAATGACATTTTCGTGTACAGTGTGTTGACGGATAAAGTGTTAAAATCGAGTTTTATGTGAACTAAAAATTAAATTCAGCATGAATAATTTTGCTCAGTTTAGTGAGAATAGAAATCTCCATTATTGAAGAAAAATACAAAATTTTCGCTCCTACACCTTCAATTTCCTTGAGTGCTTTACGCTCGTCTAGTGCACTCACTCACCCTATGCAAGTCAGTCACGGTGACATAAGCACGCATACAAAAACAAAGTCCAACACCAAGAAGTTCATTATACCAATAGCAGTGCATTTTGTGTTGTGTCAGTGGATTTGGAGTTTGAGCATTGTTTTGTTGTCTGTTATTTCAGCTTATGTGTACGTATGCATGTGTGTATGTGTGAATTTTTGTTGCAATCTTGAGTCTTGAGCAGTGTGTGGTCTCAAGTCTGAAGCGGCTGCAGAATGTGTCGCAAAAGTTGTAAAAAAGGGAACAAGGCGACAATTGCAGTTGTTGTTATTGTGATTGCATACATATACAATAAAGTTGTCAACTCGGATGTCAAAAGTGTAGTTGTTGAGACAAAGTCGGGCCGGGTACAAGGAATCGTTGCAAGTTCGCGCGATGGCTATGATTACAGTTCTTTTAGAGGAATCCCGTAATTTTTTACTGCCTTTATCTAAATTTGTAGTGTTCAAGCAGTGAAGGAAATGCTGTCCGTAAATGCAAAATGCTTAAATGTGTTTATAAATTTATGTAGGTATGCGGAGCCTCCGCTTGGAGAACTACGATTTGAAAGCCCTTTACCTGTCAAACCTTGGGATGGCATTTTTGACGCGAGCGCTTACGGACACATGTGCACACAAATTGACATGATTAGTGGGTAAGGGAGAACATACCTTAATTCGGAGTTTTAGGCCCATGATGGGATGAAATACATTTGAATGAAAACTGCCGATTTGTAACTTATAACACTTATTTTCTGCATTCCACAGAATTTTTACTGGCCAAGAAAATTGTCTCAGCATCAATGTCTTTACACGTGCTAATCTTGAGAATGTGGGAAACGACAAGTTATTACCAGTCTTGGTTTTTATCCATGGTGGACTTTTTGGTGAGCCTTGGGATAATTTTATCATATCATTAATTACTACGAATATACTTTAATATTGACGTTGAGATTTTATCAGTTACTTCAAAATACTTTAGATTATACATTTTACTGGCACATATTCTGGCAGTACTCTGACTTTGCACTGCAAAATATCAGTCATTAGTCTCGAAATCGACATTTGTTACTCCAAATTATCGAAAAGTTATTAATACAAAGCTTAGTTTTTGGTGGCAGTCCTAGACATGAACCCGATTATTTTATGGATAAACCGGTCGTCCTAGTAACGTTCAACTACCGGCTGAATTCTCTGGGATTTTTTAATACGCAAGATGGTGTGGTCCGAGGGAATGTGAGTACACTAAAATACTAAACAATTCCATAAAGAAATAATGATAAATAAATTCCCCGAAGTCGTTTTTTAAGCAACACATTAAATACACATATTGTATGCTCAACATGCGACCAGCAAATAATAATGTATGTTACGAAACTTTAATTGGTTTTAGATGGGACTAAAGGACCAAACTCAAGCTTTGAAGGTTGGCAAAATTGTTTAATATTACAATACTAATACACAAATACCTAAATATTACATTTGTGTCAATTATTTCCAAGAATTCCCATCCACGTGATTATTAATTAGGAAAATAGAGACAAATTATGGTCACGAATGACGAAGCTCTTGGGTATAACACTGTAGACAAATTATGCTGAAAGTAAATTACTCATGTTGGTGTGAACTTTATAATCAAAACTTCGACTTTATACCTTGGCATTTTCAGTGGTGTAGAGACAATATCCGAGCCTTTGGCGGCAACCCTGAAAGTATTACGATATTTGGTGAATCAGCTGGGTCAGTTTCTGTCCATTTACACATGCTCTCAAAGCTTTCCAAAGGACTTTTTCACAGAGCTATTTCCCAAAGGTATGCAAACGCATGGCACAGCCAAAGACATTTTTAATCGATGGGAACTTTTATGTCTTACAACTTCGTTTCTTACATGTAATTGTAAATACATAAAATTGCGAATTACTTATGCACAAAAAAATGTACTCGCTTTTATTCAAAGCGGGACCGCACTGTCTCCATGGGCCCTTTTCAAAAATCCGAGGGAGCAGGCACTTCGTTTCGGAAAAATGGTTGGCTGCCCTACTGAAAACACTAAAGAAATGGTGGCATGCATGAAGAAATTAACTGTTGAACAAATTGTTGAAAACCATTATGAAGTTATGGTAGGTTTTTCAAGATTCATAATCCACATCTAACGTAGCCCAATATAATAATGTCAATCAATTTCCGCTCCGTTTTTAATAAAATTAATGAATGCTGTAAATGTTTATGATAGGACCCTAACCGTGATGCCATAACTTTATTTGTACCCACTGTGGAAAAATTCATCAATGATAGCGATACATTTTTACCCGATGAACCGTACAAAATTATAAAGAGAGGAGAAGGTAAGTCAAGTCAATACGTCATACATATCTTGAAAATTAAATTGACAGTCAACAGTACATGAGAAAAATAAAACTGTTGCAGTATGGTCTAATTTATGCTATTTTTTTGTACGACAGCTCATCGTGTTCCTTGGCTAACTGGTAACACTAAAGATGAAGGTAATTACTTATCACAGTAGGCATTAAGGTGCCTACCTATTACACGAAGAAGATTTTTTTAGCTGAAAGTCAAAGTATCGGCATTGATAAATGGTACTAATAAAATTACTTCTTATTTCCGTCAATAGGCTTGATCTATTCCGCTGTGATAGTGAGGAATGAAACAATGATAAAACTAGACAATGAAAAATTTGAAGAGCTTGCAGCCGATCTCTTATTTTTCAAAAATAATCCTGAAGCAAGTACAAAAATTAAAAACTACTACTTCCCACAACCGCAGTCGCAGACACAAATGAGTGACCTGAGCTCCATGGAGAAATTCGCTAATTATACGCTGTTATTTTCCGATCGAGGTTTCTACGTCGGGCTCCATCAAAGTGTTGCCATCCAGTCAAAATTTTCTCCAGTTTACCTATACTACAATACCTACGCTGGAGAATTTAGTCTCACTCACTACCTACTGGCTTTCAAAAAGCAGTACCCCATTGTTGTGGAGTTGGTTGCTCATGTTGTAAAGAGTTGGATTAACAAACACATTTTAGGTATGAAAAAAGTTCATTTAAAAGCAGTATGATTTATAAGTATTTTTCTAAAGAGCGAAGAGTACCCTTTAGTTACCATGGTTACTCATTGTACTCTTCGCGGACTAGAAAAGA
>JAQIVE010005431.1:0-12899 GCA_034698285.1 Sminthurinus bimaculatus | reverse complement strand
CGATAAAATTTAAAAGAGTTTAAAATTGTAGAGGTCATTGTTGGACAAATGTCAGAAACCTTGATCGCGCTGCCACCCGCAAAGGGTGGGTTATAAATGTTTTTCAAAAACACATTATAACTACGTTCGACATGGAGAACAAGAATATGAAGCCGAAAAAATATTATCTCGCAATTATTTCCCGAGCACCCGTTTATGCTTGTACCTTTAGACGCAGTTTTGGTAACACTTACTATTAGTTATTTTTCATAAAAAATGATTTTTATGTGTACAAATATTTAAATATAAGAAGCATACACGCACTCCACTTCTTCCTCTTGATCATCATCATTACTATTATCTATTCTTCTTCGTGCTTTTGCTTGTGGGCTGATAAAAACTGAGGAGGAGAGCCTTTTCTATCTCCTATAGCAGTTCTCATACTTACTAGAATGCAAGTGCTATGTTAAAATACGCAAGTAAGCAATGTATTTTCTTAATATATTGGTACAAAAAGGATAGAAAAAATTATTACTTGAAGGAAAAAGATGATATATTGTAAGAGAGAGAGAGAGAGAGAGAAGCACTCGAATATGTGATATACAGCATATACACGTATGTAAGTATGTATATTATATTAATAATTGTAAGCTCTCTACTAAACTACGGTCTATCAACTACTTGAAAAGGATCTCATGTATAGATTTACAATATGCACGTAAGTCGGAGTGTAATGTTCCGTATATGATACATGTTAAATGTACATAATACGTTTGTCTTTGTACGTACAGCATATGTATGTATGTGTGTAATACAAAGCAGATGAGCTTCTGGGATGTTTGAGATGTAGGAAACAATGAGATTATCATTCCTCTTCTTTTCCTTTCTTTGAGTAGGAGGAGGAGAAAAAGTGTACAAACTTTGCTACGTGAATCTAAGCAGGGAAAACGTAGGGTACAATACATATAGCCAATGTAGACATAGACACACTTAAAGGTGCAAGCGATATAGAGAGGAGCTATCTATTAGTCAGCCAGTTTCCTATATGTATACCAAATACACACGTTGTCGGAGAAGCTGCACAGAGTATTTAAAGAGAATCTTCCCCGCTCAATGGACAGTTTTCAAGTGACTCTTGACCGAGTAAGACACATTTTAAATTGTTCCGTCTGTCTCTCTCTCTCTCTATCTATCTCTCTCTACTCTCTACTGTACAATACTCTAGTACGTCGAGCGAGATAAAAATAAAGCCGAACCATATACACAAAGAAAAAAACGTTTTCTTCTTCTTCTCAAACTTTGAAAGAGCGAAACGTTTGCGTCAACAATTTTCACCAGAATTACAACTGTGTTTTTTTAGTCAACGTGGACAAACATTTTTTTGCCATTACTCAACGTTCTTTTGGACCAGAATATTTTGGTACCCCAATCTTTGGAGCTTCATTGAGCTAGTGGATCGTTTTTATTGAAAGAAAAGCAGGATACTTTTCTTCTTCAAGATATTACACCCAACTCGTGCTTTTGTGATTTTCTTCAGTCTTTTCGAAATAACGAAACGAATTTCGACCGACCTCAAACCTAAAACTCATCAAGGAGTCAAAATACGGAAAAATCAAAGGTTATTACTATAAAATCATTTCGTCATTATTCCATAATTCTATGGAATACCTTTCATTTCTGTTTCAAATTTAGCAGTCTTTAATTGCATAATCGTAACTGCATAGTAATAGGCAATATTCACTCAGTATCGTATATCAGTCACTGGCGATAAATACTCTACTCCACTCTTTACGTACAGATGATATAATGTTATAGTTTTTCCCACGACTCCATAGACCATAGTTAGGATAAGAAATACTTAGATTTTAAATATTTTGTCGAATTTATCTCTTTTATTATAAGTAGAGGATTAATTTCTACATAAAATCCACAAAAAGCCTCAAGATAAAAGGGGAAAATTGTGTTTGGCCCTCTCTGGTGCTCTTGTACAACCTCCCTTGATCCGTTTACCAGATATTATATGTTATATAGGTATGTGTATGTATACACATATTGACTTTCCTCTCATTCTTTTGTGGATTAGTTTGTTGTCTCCTTTGTGTACTTAGTACTTACTTACGCAAGAAAAAACTTACAACAACTTTATATGTAACATTTTAGCATAAGCTGTTGTTTCTTATAATAAATTTCGTTTTTAAAGTATGAGAAAGAAAGGATCATTAAGGAAAAATTACAATACAATATATTGTAATTTTCTCTTCCATTCAAATCTACTTTAAGGAAAGTTGAAGCTTTTTAGTCAAACAGAGATTTACTTGAGTTATTTCCAGCTCACTCAATAAAATGAGTTCCGACACCTTATTTTACATACATTTAATCGACATTCTGGTTATGATTGTGAATAACAATTGTTAAGCAAACAATAATGTTTTCGGAAAGATTAATAAGCTTAATAATTCAAAGTACTGTCAATGTCAACTCCTTTAACATACCTATACTTGCCTACCTCTCAAGTTTCGATATTATGCATAGCACATATTACACACATAATATGATTATATTATAGAGCATGGTGTAGTATGTACAATGTACATACATTGGAAAACACTCTTGAATCTTGAGACACATTTCTTTGATATGTAAGTAGGTATTATGTAACTGGTGCTGACATTCTTTGTCTGTTTATTGTCCATCATTTTTTATTATCTGTATATAATTTTTTGCTCTGACATTTAAAGTGTCAATTAAATTAAGTGTACATATTCAGTGTGTAACTACTTATACATATACTGATACACTGAGTGAGCAGTGAGAACTACTGAGGATGACGCAACTGGCAGTTAGGTTTACAGCAAAGACATTATATACATACATACATAGATTTCCCTCACTACATTCTAGAAAGAATATCACAGGCTGTATTAGCATTACATTAAATCCAAATATTATGACTATTATCAGTTATCTCACACATGAAGGAATTAGCTGCTTTGGTGCGAGAGAAAGAGAGAAACTACGTAAATTAAGTTGACTTGACTTGAAACGCGTTAAAAATAGTCATTTTACCTTTACCTTTCCCCTTCCTTTCGTTCTCAGTGTTGTTACGTATAAAAATACACATATACATGTATAAATACATATGTGAGTGTGTTTTTCATCGTTAGTCAGTTTTCATCCATCCATGTGGTTCATAGTTTTTTTTTCTTCCTTGATAAATATTTACATTTTATATTTTTAAGCAAGTACACAGGAGCATATAGGAAGATTAATTATTTATATATTTATCTGAATGTATCATTATTACGCCTGTATTAGGGTATTGCGCCTCATGCATTCCTACGTTGATTTTTGATTCCAACTTGCATGTAGGAAAATGCTGATCGTTATTGTTATGATTTGACTTGGCGTTGTGAAATGATGTGAGTCGGTATATTTCTACAGCTTGAAAGTGCATTATATCACCCTGAAAATATTGAATTTGAGGAAACGACCACTACAAGGCTTGTTAAAAACTAGGGACGGATTCAATAGCAAATATTTACGGAGACACTAGCTATATATGATGTTGTTTAGGTTTAATCTATTTTCTGGAATACAGTATACATAGTTATAATGTGCTATATTCTATCTACTATGTATATCATGTCGTAATTCCGGTGTTGAAAATATACTAACTCTTCGTTCTTTATCTCAATTATGGCCTTATTAAATATACACATACATACTAATACCTATGCGTATGGCTCTACGCACTAACTATGTACATAAACTTGTTTAGCCATCTTCTCCATGTGTTTTTGTGTATTTAGAATCTTGTTTGTAACAGGATGAACAGAGATATTATGACGAGATACAATTTTCGAATCGTAGTCTGATGTACACACATAATGTATGCAAAAACACTTTCTTTGCTTTTATGTGTATATCCATATAGTTAAACTTGGTTTGACGATTTTGTTGACCACCGTAAAAATTATTACCTAAGCCTATTATCAAACGTACACCAATTGTTTTTTTGGTGTTTGGGATGAATCAAACTAGTCAATAAAACTCCAGACGTGTATTTACACATAATTATATTACAAGTAATTATAAGGACCCGCTAGCTGCCACATTTATTAGGCTAACAAGCAGTAAGTTGATTATGTATTCCAATTTATATACGACGACGGCTCGTCTGTTGACCATGACATTGAATTGGGTCTTTGAATATGCGTTTTCACTGTGTGCAAGTAACGTCTGTCAGAAGACAGAGCCAAAAGCCGCAATGAATTGAGAATTGAACTTAACACAACAACTTCATCATGCATGTAGTCTTATTATTTAATGTATACACTATACACATAATATTATGCCAGTAAGTGCCACGTTAAAATGGAGAGAGTGTAATATTATGCGTGTGTAGTGTGTACGTATACTTGTATAAGGATCATCGATGAGCTGTGGAAAAATTACAAGAGAGCTTGAGGGGCCAAATCGTTAAGTATATATGGTGGCAAATAATGCTGAACCATCTTTTGAACTTATATGTTGAGGATGGATTAAGAATTATTGAGATGTAATTCTTATTGCCGTTTTTTCTCCTCTGTTTTTTGCTTAGTGTACGGTTAGGATTTAAATTATATTATATCATAAGTACGTATCAGTACTTCTACGCAGTTTTGTTAGAGTAAAATTGCTTCCGCAGTAGTCAAAACCATACAGGATTAACACTTGCGTATACATTATATGGTTATGTGATACGTTCTGTCCACGTGGTGTCTGAATATTGTTAGCAATTATTATTCTTCTTCTTCTTAGCATCAATGTAATACATTCCTTATACTTACTGAGTTTCAAACTGCAATCGTCATCACATTTATGTATATATATCATGTTCCACCAGTAGTGTAAATGTGTATAAAAGTCTTTATATCAGTGTACTAATGCAACATGTATTGATTTTTTTAATTACAGAAGACTAGACAAGTCACAAGTCACAAGCAAGGAATCTTAGCGATACCTACAATTACCCTCTATTTAAGAAAGGCGAAAAGAAGAAAACTCGAAAATGAAGTTGAAAGGGAATCTGATATTGGCAGCAGCACTCATCTGCATGTCCTTCATTGTTCAAAGTTCCGCCCGAGCAAACCCGGTTAGAGAAGCCCGACGAGGCTCCAACTCCTTGCATAGAGTAAGCAATTTTATTAAATTAATTGTATATTATAAAAAAATATTAAACAGGAAGAGGAAACATTTATAATTATTACATATACAAAGTCAACACTTTATGCTACCATGTTGCTAGTTGTTGGTCACGTTGAACTAATGTATTTTATTTTTATGAATTATGATCAACAGGCGAGCAAAGGAAAGCGAGCATGGAACCCCGAGCCCTTGGTTAGTAATAGTAATCCGGAGGTGGAAGTAAAACTAGCCGACGAGGCTTTTCTAGGACAATTACAGTCTAACGCAGCGGAAAGTACTGGAGCAGGTTCGAACTCCGATAGTAGTAGTCAAGATTTTGCGCCCGGAAAAGATTATCTGCGACTGGAAGGCATACCACCAAATAAAGTGTCAGTCCGACTTCACAGTGATGTAACGCTCCGTTGTCAAGCTGCGGGAAGTCCACCTCCAATGATTTACTGGTTGAAAAATGGAATCCCTATTGACTCTGTAAGCATTTCTCATCATGATTTACAAATATGAATACTATGTTTTAAATTGTGAAAAATTATACATAGTCTCGAGTAAAAATACATCGAATTCATATCACAATAACGATTACTGATAAATTATATTGTATACTATGTGTGTAACAGGCCTTGCCATACACCTCCGAAGAAATTTCAAATCATGTGGACAGACAAGGATCAGTTTCACATTTTGGAGAAAAGAAGGGATTCGTCATGTCCACCGTAAAGTCTAAGCTTGTAATCCAGTGTATTAGGCCCGAGGATGAAGGTCAATACAGTTGTGTTGCTGACAATGATGCTCAACAAGTGATCGCCAGATCTGAAGTTGTCATTGAAGGTACATAATTTAAATACAGTTGCAACAAATCCTAATTTTAATTTCCTTCAACTCGTATGACAAAATTGCCATTGTAAAATAAACCATCAAACTAATATAATATAATGTATATTTTGATTCGAAATTTATAGAGGATGATCCATCGGAAGAAATTCGTCCCGAGTGTGAATACAAATTACCCATGTTCTACAGTAAAAAGGCCAGGAAAGGAACTCCTGCTTATGTGGTGACCGCAGAAAGTATTCATATGGAATTGATAGGCAATGATGTCGTGCTACCATGCCGCGCCGGTGGTCGTCCAAGGCCCAAGATTTCGTGGGTCGATAACCACGGTCAACCAATCGTTTCTGGTAAACGGTTCCAGGTAAATATTTTCATCAACGAACAAACAAATACTTAAGCTATTTACGCAAACATTATATTATATACTTAATTACACTTAATTGATGTTGACTTTTCTTTACAAGTTGCTTATGTAGTAATGTTTTTCTCAACTTTTAGGTAAACTCAAATGGTAACCTGTTGATTCGAAACTTAAGGTGGAAGGATATGGGAGAATTCTCATGTGAAGTTGAGAATCCTTTTGGAAACGACTCAGCTTCGACCTTTGTCTACCCTCTCATGGTAAATACATGCATAAACAAAACATAATACGAAACACATACATACGCAGTGATACTTTGACCCTAGTGTGGACATTTTAAAGCAAAAAACTTTGCTTTATAACTAATGATCAAAATAACCGCTGCATCATTTGCAACGTGGATTTGTTGATTCATGTACCTGTGCATGTATGTATGTACATGTACATTTGTGTTTTCAACTTTAATAACATTTCTTTATTTTTGATTCTCTTACAGACGGAGGAACCATAAGATGGATCAGCATTAGACCATTTTAATTCAAATCTACCTAAATAAACTCAAGTATTTTCTATTGTCTCTTGCAACTGGGCAATTGGTCAGCACATACACCTACATACCTATACAAGCAAACAAACAAGCTTTTTGACAGCGGGAGAGCACAAGAACTCCTGGCTTATCAAAGAACAAATAATAAAAAGCGAGGAAACAAGATGGATTGGTTTTCCACATAATTTTTATGTATTCAAGACCCATAACTTCAATCTTTCATCATTTTTCCGCATTGACAGCCGCTGTTTTTGAAGGGATGGATAAATCTTTGGACTTTATGAGTATATTCATCCGAATGAGGAACATGAAGGAACCCGGACGAAAGAAGAAAAAGATGTTAGTGTTGATGATCAGTATGACCTTTTTGTGTGAGACAGTAAAACCATGCTAGTCAAGTCTCTCGAAAAATCAAATGTAACGCCTGCGTCGACCCACAAATTACATAATCTTCAAAAGCCTTTTTTCCACTTGGATTTTAAACCAAAGATTACTGTTGACTTTTATGATCTAGATACTTTTTAATTTAATACACTTTTTTCTTGCAGTTTTTGAAATTCTGGCTATGATTTGTCTGAAAATATAAGCACACAAAGTTAGGTATTTTTCTTATTTAATAATATGGTAAAAAGGGCAAGTTTAAACTTTTAGAATCTCTATATATATGCTCGTACATCATCTCACTTTCCCTTCCTAAAACGACCATGATAGCATATTCAGTGTGACTGGAAATTTTATTCCTTTTGAACCCTCTTTTAATGAGTTCAGCTATTTTTAGAAAAGGAGAAGATTATCTTGTCTCTTGTAGAATACAGAACCAGAATTTTTCGCAAACTATGCATGATTATGCGTCTAAACCTTGGACAAAATAAGTTAATATGTGTGGCGTGGCGCAGTTACTTTGTATTTTTGTATTGACACATTCCTTTTTTTTAATTATTGTTATTTTATTATTTTTCATTAGAAAATTAGACATATTTATTAGGTTTAATACTATTGTTACCCCTACTACATTATTATTATTATTATATTAAGTCAAGAATTTATTTGTCAACATTAAAGGCAAAAAAATCCCATGTGAGCATTTCAAAAAAAGGTTTTACATACCTATGTACCGAGGAAAATATTCTTAGTATATTATATTATCCTATTACTAGAATTACCTATAGCAGAATAATTGAAACATATTATATTATACACTACCTGAATCTCTGTTCCTCGTTCTATTTAAATCAACATAAATATATACCGATATACAGATGAAAATAGTAAACGACACGCAGTCCTTTGTAAATATTGTTATACATACAAACTAAAATATATACTATTTACTATTTACTTTCCATGGTGTACGATTCACTTTGTATTTTACAAAACCAAAAACTGAATGCTATGTCGAAATTAATACAAATCAATTCTACCTGTAAAACAAGTTAAACAAACCCTAGTACTCAGAATAAACCAGAACAAATCAGATCACAGCTTTTACATAATACATATATATATACTTTTCCAATTAGTATTAGAAAACCTTTCAAGTTTCCATTACAACTAAAAATAAACTCAATGTACTTGCACGAATAAACTGAAAAATCATAGAATTAGAAACAACGAACAAGTGTATACGATGGTTTAATATGTTGCAACCTTTGTTAATTGCTGTGCTGATAACAAAAAATGATGCGGTAGAAAGTAGAAAGAAAAAAGGTCAATTTCAAGTTCAAATGATTCAAGATAAAAATGTAATTATAGTTAATATTCAACTGATAGAGCAGGACTGTTGTTTTTGTTAAAGATCATAATTTTATTTTGATAGTTTTGTTGTAGTTTTGTAACGTTATATAAATATTGCCGTAAGTGTAGAAAAAATCTGAAACATTCCCGGATTTGAAAGTTTCTGAAATGAAGGACAATTTTAAAAATTCTTTGTATATGTGTGAGTACATTAAGCATTCATGCAGTCAAAATTGCACGAAAAATAGAATGAAAATTTGTTAAACTATAGAATAATACAAACTAAAAAACAAACAAACATGACTAAAATACATTAAATTACACAGATGGCTAAATATTTTTTCGTGAAAACATGAAATAAACAAAAAAAACCATGTCAAGTATACAAAAACAAAATACGTGTAGTTTGTAAATATGAACGAGTTTTTTTTACAATATTTACTATTGTTGCCTTGCATAAACATACAACATAATATTTACTATACATGCATATTGCATATCTATATTTGTTGTCCAGAAATTCTAAGCACACGTTTAGGGCCATGCATTTTCCCTTTCAAAGTATTACATCTACATGCTTTCTACTTTCTATGGCTCCAAATATGCTAATATAGTATCACAGTGCCACAATAATATGCAAAGCCAGTAAATCCATGTATTTACTCATACGTCCATTTTCTCTGCCTTAAACGTTTTTGTTTCCTTTCAGCAGCAGTAGTCTTGGTTGTAGGCCCTTCCAAGATTCAAAAAGCGAAGGACTCGGAAATTGTACTGGTTGAAGTCATATTTAGCTTCATCGTACAACTGAAACTTGTTCGATGTAAACAGAATCCATCCATTGTTGTCAAAGGTAAATGTATCTACAATTAAGTAAGAAGTGAACATAATCAAATTAGGATTTAGCACTTAAACATTCACTAGATAGCACGAAAAATTCTTCAGACTCGGAACATTAAAACTGTTAATAGTCCAACAGAATTTATTTTGAAAACTTTTTGCCTTTCTATCCACAAGGGTTTTTTAATTGTAAATCTGTACGTACAATCGACATACGAAAAAGGGGCAAACATACACCGTGGCAAGGAAGTCATTTACAGTTGTTCACGGATTTTAGTATTGCACTTACAACCTACATAATGGCCTACAGACAAAGTTTTAACGCTTCTCCCTTCTCCCCATATTATTAAATATATATATATATATTTGTCCCTAATTTACTAACTCTCTTCTTTTATACAGCAGCATTCAGTTTAACTAACCTGGCCATTGTAGATTTTCACTGCTTTGAAGTCGTTCAGTTGGATACAGAGTAGCATTTGGATACGACGAGGTTTCGACAAAATATACCGCATTTTCTGGCAAGCTACCGAAGAAAATTTTTCCTGCAACACATTATTATTTGCTTTAGTTTAGAATTTTGAATTGAAGGGCTTGGGAATTTGTCATAGCAGTTTAATTAAGTACCTTCTTCTGCTTTCAATTTGTAAACAAAAGATGAGACCATTTCATTTCAAACATTCATATATATATACTATGTATTCACAAGCCGAAGAACAACAGAAAAAATCTTGAGTAACTATAGTTACTGGTCGGTTCTTCGGCCTAGAAACAAAATTTATGCAAGTTTTAAATGAGGGTTGCTATGCATTTTGATATGTATTGGAAAAATGGAAAAAAAGATCAATCTTTTTTTGATTTGTTTTTACCCGTGTTGTCCATTGCCCATCCATCACTTTGGCCGGGTTTCATTCCCACCTTCATGACTTGCCAGTCCCCGAGTCGAAAGTTCCTCCGCGGCTTCTGAAGATATGAAGCATTCACAGCATATATTTGCAAATCTGCAATTGGACTGTAGTAAAATGTGTCAAAGCCACGTGTTTTGGGTGAAACGGCCGACCCTGTTCATTGTACATGTACATGTATCCGTATCATATACATACATAATGTGAACCAAAACTGATTGTGAGTTGTCAAAATACTTCCAGTTAAAAAAACGAAGAATGACTTGGGATATTTTCATACCTGCCACGCCAAATGGTGCAGAAGTCGGTGTTCCAGCTATTGTAAAGTTTGTGTATTGAGGTTTGGGGGTCATAGATTCATGACTTGCTGACCATGACTTCTTATTTTTGTGGTCGTATATAACGACGTGAAATTGAAATATATCCGATATGTATACAAAGCACTCCTCCTTACTGGTACATGCTACCTGCATATCCTTTATGGCGTTCTCCCGTCTTGACACGACCATGTGTGGAAAGTCGTATGTAGATACTATTTTATCGTTGTCGTTTAAATCCATTACAACTAATTTAGCGGGGCAGAGATTCCTTGGACTCTTTGTCAGGAGGTTTGTCCTTCCTACGTCAGCAATCCATAATCTTCCAAACTGATCCACAGTCATACTCTGGACAAGCTGAAATGCTGTGCAGTCTCCTATATATAACAAGGGTCATGAATCATGACAGACCCCCTCAAACTAATTATCACACGAGCACGTACCACCTTGAAAAATTCGACCTAAGATTAACAATACAGCGATCATTAGCTAGTTGGAGACTTACCCTCTTTTTGCATGTCCCAACTGGGAAAGGGCTTTAAAGCTGGAGCTCTGTATTTGTTCAAAAGTGGGTCAAAAAAATTTGGAGAGTAAGGGACCACTGAGACTGTTGCCGGCACTCCAGGTTTGTATCGAGGCGTCGTCAAAAATAACCTATTTTTATACACTGCCGGGACATTAATTGCACAATTTTCCGGGATAAATTTTTTACTCTTGATGGCCTCTTCCCGGGCAGAAGCATTTGCAAACTCGTAATCTATTTGTTTCCACTGGTAAAAAACCTGATAGTCGTATAACCGTGGAGTTGGTTCTCTTAGGTGGGGAGATGGAGAAACTCGGTTTAAAATGCAAAAATAATACACTATCGAAAAGGTGAGTACACCAAGATAATTCATCCTGATTGTTTTCCTTTTCCTTTATCCGTTCACCAGCCTTTAACAGTTTTGCACAATCAATAATTCCTTACTTGCATAATAATAAATGTTTACTACAACTTGTGACTTTGTGGAGTGTTAATTTTTGTGTATTTCATAATAATATCTTGCTTTGGTATTTAAGCAAATGCGACAAAGATCTAATTAGCAAAATATCAGAATTATATGTATGTGGGTATGTGTACTCATTTTAGTGCATGGCTGACAGATTGTACGATTTGCTCTATGTACAAATTGTCATTCATCTTTGGCCGTCATAACATTACTTGTTAGTTACATACATCACTAATGCACGACCTTCATTAGTATTACAAATTACTACAGTATTAATTACTAGTTAAGCAATTATTTATCAGTATTACATTGGGCTGAGCTGTGACGAGTTAATAAAACTAATAACGACTGAATAAATATCAAATCAATGAAGCTTACCTTCTGCAGTAAAATACTTGATGAATAAATAAGGATTAAAACGAATGAGAAAAAGTAAATATAAATAAGTCTAGCATTACATGGAAAAATTGGAACGTTTATGCACGAAAATATTCAATACATGCACATGTAAGTCTGACTGGCGACGATTGATGGTTTCAAGTTTCAACATTGTTATTTTAGAAAACGAGTAAAAGAAAGTCGCCAGTCTAAAAATCAACAGTATGAATTAAACTATATGATTATATTATTAATTATTATGTCACCATGATTTCATTTGTACCTACTACCCAAATTGCGTATTCAGCAAAAAACTCAAAAATGATTACTCTGCGGAATCATTTTGCCCTTTTCTTCTTTTTGATTGTAATCACAGGTAAGTTATCACAAGTTAAATTAAATAGAATGTAAATACAGCCAAACAATTCTTTGAAAAAGTCTCTACAGAAAAGTCTGTAGTATAATAAGTATGTAAGTGCTGCTGTGGCGTGATAGTTTAGATGGTGCCTTTCGAAACCTTACAATTCCATGTCAATTGTATCAAACCTGGTCTGTAAGTAGCATAAATATGAGAACATTTTTGTACTTTACACATGTGTAAACGGCCAGAGATTTAGAACGGTGACGGATTTTTTTTTACATATTTCACTAATTGTGTTCAAGAACTAATTATCATGAAAGTTTCAAAGTTCTAGCTTAATTAAAAGTATAATCAAAAGCGTATTGGACCATACCCCATACCGCGTAAGAAAAGTATCATTTGCAACGTGTTTGCACACGGGGATCGGGGATCTCTTTGGTGTCAATAGAAAAGATGTAGATCGTCATTTTTCATGG